>PVJC01037638.1:0-17127 GCA_004026665.1 Murina feae
AAAAATTATAGAGTCGGCACTTCCCCCCTCAGAACAGGGGTTTCCGAATATCTAACGTTGGTAACGGCTCTCTTTGTTATAACTGGCAAACATATGAACGTTTGCACAAGGTGTTCAAAATAACGCAGCCTCCAGGACCTGCTGAGGATCAATTAGGAAGGTCAATTTATCACCTAAGCAAATAAATAAATAAACCTGAGTGCCACTCAGCGTCTGCCATTAAGGGGTTATCTCCTTTCCATTAAAGAGGACTAATAAATATAGTTTAAAGGCTCGAGGGAGGAGGGAGGAGAGGAGGCTGGCGCACACCAGCTCAGGCAGGCTGTGCCAGACATCAGCTGACTGCTGCCCCCGAGATTACCATGGAAACACCTTCTGCTGCGACTGGGCCACGAGGGTAGGGTGCTTTAGAAATGGTGATGGGGAGCAGAGGTTCGCCCTTGGACACATTACAAGGAAAATCCATCTTCCAAACGAAACACTATCTTTCTAGCAAGTCATGTCAGATAGAGTAACAAAGCCTGAAGCCCGGCATAATTACAATCCATTCACGGCGACAACACAGGCACATCGGCTCAGATAAGCGCCTCTGTTCTCTCCCCAGCTTGCTCCGTGTTCTCCACAGAACTGACGGGTGTGTGTGTGTGTAATTAACTGGCAGCTTCCCTGGCCACTGAGCCCATTGATAAAAAAAAAAAAGGACTGTATCAAACAGCATTCGTGGGCAGAGCCAACCCATCGGGCACAGCTCTCCGACAAAAGGGGAAGGCGGGTACCGGCTGAGGTCAGGTTAAACGTTTCAGTTTATGCCATTTCACTCGAAACCAGTGAACAGATTTCATGTTTACGCAAATTAAACTCAATCTTGGCAACCAGCTCCCCGGGCACTGGCTGGGGTGAGCGCGTGTCCACGTGGCTCCCGTGACGGAAGCGCGCGGATTCAAGCAGTGTGCGCCGGCCACAGGGCTGTGACCTTCCTCACCAATCTACCGCCATCTCCAGGGTGATTCCCAGAGTCAAAGGGGTGGCGACCCCAGTTCTGGATACAATATTACTAGGTGCCTGGATTCCTGCCTGCCTTTGTTCTCCAAATCAAGTCGCAGCAACCAGTCTCCCTCCCAGCTCCGCAAATCCTTCCAATGCTTATCCCACTAACGCCTAAAGGTAAACATTTTAACGTTTCTGGACAACTGTACTGGAATTAAGCCTTTAATCTGCTATCATAGCTCTCGAATACAGTGCAGACAGTGACTCAGGGGGACAACACTAAGGACAATGACACGGATTCCAGCCGGCAGAAGCCTTACCCATAACCAGGCAGTATTTGCACATAGGAAGTCTCTCTGTGGCTAATTAAGGGGGCACCTATGACCTGGATGCTTCATTCTCAAGTTGTTGTTGACAATTATTTGACTAGACCATTTGCGAGAACCATGTTGACCGAAAATACTCTCCAAAACCCAGTGTGACTTCCTATTTTTATCTTTCCTGTGAAGAGCGACTGAAATCATTGTTCAATGATACACAGATGGAATACTTTTGCTAATGCGAGGGGGGAAGGTGCCCAGTTTTTTCTTTCAGTTATATTTTGCTTAGTTTTACAGAAAGGTCAGCCTTTATCTCCCGAGCACAAAAGCCAGGCACTGACGGAGTGTGGACAGCTATGCTGGTAGTTCAAGATGAATGCAGACCCTAGCAGGCACTGAGTTACACAGCTTAGGGTCATAGGAAAACACATGCTGCCATCACACACCTGTCAGAATGGCTATGTTTTTACAAAAGCTGAGAATACCAGTAACGATGAGGATGCGGAGCAACAGGAACTCCTTAGCTGCTCGTGGGAGTGCAACATGGCAGTTTCTTGGGCAGATGATTTGGCAGTTCTTATAAAGCCAAACTTAGTGTGAGCTCACGACCTAGCAATTTTGCTCATAGCTACGTGCCCAAATGATTTGAAAAGTGTGTCCATTCAAAAACCTGCACGAGAATGCTTGTAGCTGGCCAAACACTGGGAGCAACCACGATGTCTTCCAATGGACAGACTGCGGTATATCCACACAACAGAGTATTACTCAGCGAAGAAAAAGAAACGGGGCATCGAGTCATGGAAAGACACGGAAGAACCTCAAATACCTATTGCTAAGTGATAGAAGCCAGTCTGCAGAGGCCATATGCTGCGGGAGTACAATTACATGACATCCTAGAAAACGCACAACTACAGAGAGGGCAACATGCTCAGTGGTGGTCACGAGTCCAGGTGCGAGGGAATGGCTGTAGAAATTTATAAGAACGACAAGGCAGCCTTTCCTCTCTACCTACCTGAGGACCGACTGTCGTTATGGATGACGACAGGGGCCAGGGATTGAACCTGCCACCCAGGCACATGCCCTGGACCAGGAATGGAACCCTTTGTTTGGTCCAGGGGTCGATGCAACACTGTTCAGGGCTGAATTTTGTTTTTTAAAAACAGGTGTACAAAAGATATTCTTTGAACAACTGAGGAAATTGGAGTTGTGTTGGGTATTAAATATTATGGAAATATTCATTTTTTTAGGTATGAAAAGAGAACCATAGTAATGGAGAATCCCTTATTCTTAGGAGAATGCACACAGGGCCATTTTAGCGGCAAAGTGTCATGAGAGGGAGAAAACAAATACGGAAAAACAACAACAACACCCCCAACGCTTATAAATTGCAGGGACAGGAGCAGCAGTGAACTCCGAGGGGGTAGAAAGTTCTCCAGGCAGGAAAGACACATCTATCTAAGAGTCTCTTCATGCCTTTGCTTCCTCACTATAGGAGAAAACCACTCTTTTAAAGTCGACGCCCTGTTAGTTTTTTAGAAGTGAGGAATGGGTTGTGTCTGTTTCCACTACACAAGGTCTAGAATAAAACACGTCATCGATTTTAGAATCTTTAACGTTTGGCACAGAGGAGACCAAGGAGTATGGTTACTGCTCTTTTAGAACGACAAATGACAAGTAGAGACCTTTTAACAAACGATTAGCAAATGGCGGCCTGTGGGCTGTGTGTTGCCCTGGACACATTTTGCTTGGCTTGCACGGCTTTTAATAATCGGGATTTTACAGGAAATACAGACGTCAGCTCTTTCTAGGTGAGCCAAAGATCTGGCACACTGGATGCAGGAATGGCCACAATGATGACAGTTGCATGCACCTACATGTACCATAAGTTACTACACATTTTAAGTCCTGCTTGAGAAAGACTGGGCTTCTGGCAAGTGGAAGGGGGGTAGGCGGGCACACTCTAAGGTCTCAAGGATGCCTGATGAACTTGGCCTATTTGAAGCTCTTCTCTCCCCCTGATCCTTTCCCCACTGGGAAAACCTAATGACCCGCCCCAGTGCTCAGCATGATTTGTGACCCAGGTCCAAACGAGACTTGGGACTAAAGACAATAGTTAAAAACTGCAGAAAGAAGAGATCAATTGTACTCAAAAGGAACTGCAATAATTACCCTATATATGGTATACTAGGAAAAATCAGGGAAAGCTATGCATAGAATTGCAAGTACTTGACAAGGAACTAAAATACCAATTTGGCTCATGCAGAATTGGTTGCTATGGTGAGGCCTGATCTGAGACACTGCGCTCAATATGTCAGTGTAGGATGAAACTCTAATGGTGTGCTGGGCTGGCTGATTTAGACCTGAGCCTAGTGCTGGCCCATGCTGCAAAGAAAAGTAACTGACAGTAAAAAGACACACAAAGAAAAGTAACTGACAGTAAAAACACACACACACACACACACACACACACACACACACACACAGAAAGAGAGGGGGGCGGGGAGAGGCGGAGAGAATGGCTGAAACTTCGACTATCTAAGCTTTCATGCTGCTGAGGGCCGCAGGGTAGCAGGCCCCAGAACTGCTCTGAAGCCTGGGTGCTGGTGTGTCCTGGATCTCCCGCAGGCTCCTCCCCCTTACTTCCTCCTGTAACCTTACTGGAAACAGCGGAGTTTATGGTCACAATCTGTTCTCGGGAGCCAATGCAGACGGAGAAATGAAAAGCAGAGCAGTAGAGGAGAGGAGCGTGGCACATGTAGCTCCATGCTTTGATCGGTTACTCTTATTTCTGAACACTTTCCAATTTGCTTCTGAAGCATGGTGCCCTCATCGTTCTTTCCTTCCCTAGGATAATCTATAACCAGGTGGAACTGAAGAAACATGAGAGCTTGTTTACCACATTAAAAGAGAGGTGAGCCTGGCCGGAAGGGCTCAGTGGTTGAGCGTTGACCTATGAACCGGGAGGTCACAGTTCAATTCCCGGTCAGGGCACATGCCCGGGTTGCAGGCTCGATCCCCAGTGGGGGGCCTGCAGGAGGCAGCCAATCGATGATTCTCTCATCATTGATGTTCCTATCTCTCTCTGTCCGTCCCCTGTGAAATCAATAAAATTAAAAAAAAAAAAAGAGAGTTGAGAAAATGGAGGGCCATAGAGATGAGATTTCCTTTTCAATCCACTCCCATCAGCGACTCTCTCTTTCCCACCATTTAATGGATGGATATTCTTGAATAATCTACCCCTTCCTCCCTCTAGACTCATAATTTCAGCCTCCAGCTGTACACACGTCTGCTTTTAAATTTTTATCGTGAGTGCTGAACTCTTCCCCTCCCTGCAACATGAGACCTTCGACTGCCTATGAAATGTATACTTGTGAGTTTCACGACACCTAAAACTCAACACGGTTACGATGAAAATCATTCTCCTTCACCTCCTGTCAGGCTCCATCACTACGATCAGCATCATCATTTCTAAGGGTTCCCTGCCTTAAACCGTGTTTTTAATTTCAAAATACTTCAGTCACATAAAAGGTGTAAAGAATAAAATAACATATACCCACATCCCTATTATTTGGACTTAATACGTTGCCACATTTGCTTTGGACTTTAAAACATTTTTTACCGACCCAGGTGGCAGTGCCCTATCCCATTCGACTTGCTCCCTCCTAGCCACTACCCTGAAGTTGGCTCCTCCCAGAGCACGCCCTGGGACAAAGGCTGATGGGCACACAGAGCTGACTTGGGAGGTGCAGGGACACTGACAAGGGGGTGGAAACAGGTTCAGGCAAGGGGAGGCAGCCAGGACGACCCATCAGCTTCCACTGTGGGCAGCTGCCGCTTACTCCTGCAGGACAGGTCTAGGAAATGGCAGAACACACGTCAGAATGACCCTGGTCCATGGTGACGGTGTTGGAGTGTTTATCCCCCGACACCTGTGAGTCATTGGGTGGCATCTGCAGTCCTCTGTGCACGGGGCAAAGCGGGTCTGGCAGCATAGCCTTTTGACAAAGATGCTGGCTGCTGGAAGTTAGGCTGGTGTGCCCGAAAATAAGGGGGTCCAAGGGGATGTGGGCCGAGTACCGAGAGCACCTGCGACCATGTGCACCCATCCTGCTGACACTGTCTAACCTGTGCTACAATCGTTAAACAGCATTCATTTCAATGACGTTGGGAACATGAACTGTGATAATGTGACGAGGGATCTGTGAATATAAATATACAAATCGACATAAAAAAGGAAGGTCGGTTGGGAAAAGAACGTCAGTTCAAGGAGTTGTTTAGCTACTGAATTTATATTCTGTGCCTGACTGATCTCCCCTTAACAGAAAATAAGAAAAAGAAATAAAATGCACACTGCAATCTATGTTTGTGAGGTTCCACACTTCATTAGGGGGACAAAATCTGGTCCCCCCTCTCCCCTTTATCTCCCTTCACCTCCTCCTTTAAGGCGGCAGGGTCATTAGGCTTCGATTGTGACTGGTATATAAGATTACAAGTCTTTGCTAAGAATATACAATCAAGAATGCCTTAGAAGAGCATTTTCTTATTAGCTGCAATCCATTAGCCTTCTCCTGAAAGGGAGAGAGGTGTGAGAGTGAGGGTGGGGGGTGGGGGAGGGAAGGGTGCATATAAAGACAAATCTCAATCTGAGCAACAACAACTTCGGCAATGGTCCTGCAGTGATGTTCCACATCATTTAGCAAAGCCAGGAACGATTTGCCTTTTGCATCCTGTGTGGCTTGCTCTTGCTCTATGTCTAATCCTGCTCATTGCACTCACTGTGGGATTAGGCATAACCAACGGGACTCCTGACTCAAACCCAATACAGCTACAAAGCAATGTGCTTCCTACTCCCTTCTGCAGAGGCCGAAAGGATTTAAAAGACTCTTTAATAATATTCCTCACACAGTCTACCATGGGACCGGCACATTAAGAACTAACAGACAAGAGGAAATCACCTTTCACATGAAGAGATCTGGGGTCTGGGTAGGGTCTTTCTGAAGAATCAGAACGAACAGTCAGTTGTTAAGCAGACCTCATACGGCAGGTGGGGGGTGGGGGAATGAAAAAGAAATCTCGTGCTGAAATTCAAAGAGACACCTACCAAGTTTCTCATTTCCAATAAGGAGTTCATTCCAGAATCTGAAAAGCCGGGGGAGACAGTGAGCCGCCGAGCGGGTTTAGATCAGAGGTAAAACATATTGGTGGGAAGACTTCTGGGAGAAGCACATGTTTTACATTTAAAAGAGAGGTAATGCTTTCACAAAGTAATTCTCTACTGTTCCTCTACCTGATTCCATTTCTGCGTAAAAACACGCCTTATGAACATAAATAAGAAAATATAGTAGGTGTCACCACATTGAAGCAACGGGCGGGATGAGGCATAGAGAAAGAACAAGCCTTGTGAAAATAAATGAGAAAACGAATTATGCATCACAACAGCGAAGCAGTGAGTAGAAGGAAGACCAGAGGAAGATCACACAGTGTGCAGAGTCTTCATGCTTAAAAGAAGAATGCTTCCGTTAATCTCCTGGAAGCCTTGGATCCTCCTGAGAGAAAAGGGTCCACGTGTATAAAACATAAGATGGGCCTAACATTCAAGGGCTCACAGGCTTCCTAAAGCCCCAAGGCTGCAGGGACCAGACTGTCAGCCCGCAGGTGGCTCCGAACCCCAGGCCGGTAACGCCTTAGCTCGGAGAGAAGTGGAGAACACTCACGTTGTACAGAGGGATGGTCTTCATCACCTTGTACTGCTTCGTGGGGTCCATCTTGTACAGGTGACGATCGGTGACGAAAATGGCGCGGTCTTCCACCTTGCTGAACCGATTGACCTGTAAGGAAACCAAGCAACAACTGTAGCATCCTGAGGCATGAAGCGGAATGATCTGCGAGGAAGACGTCGAGGGGCAGAGGCGGCTGGCTGTGGAGACACAGCCTTTGACAGACGGCCCCGCTACTGGACACAGCAGAGATACAGCAGGAGCAGTGTCCAGGTTTGTGGAATTTTACAATTTAAACTCCACGATTTTACAACTCAATGGGGGGAAAAAAACACCCCAAGAAAAACACAATGATTAAAAGACTAAAACCATGTAACCCAGACACTGTAAAGAAAATGAAAAGATAACCCACCTAGGAGAAAATGTGTACAAATCATATACCGGGTAAGGGACTTGTATTTAAAACACATAAAGAATAAAATGTGTATCGTACTTAGAATGCATAACTCAATAATAAAAGGACAAAGAAACCAATTAGAAATGGGTTTTTAATTGTGAATACCCATTTCTCCAGAGAAGACATACAAATAGCCAATAAGCTCGTGAACACATGCCTGATACCGTCAGCCACCAGGGAAACGTAAATCAGAACCACAGTGAGACGCCCCTTCATGCCCACTGGGACGATAATGAGAAAGAGGATGGACAGTAATGAGTGTTGGTCAGGGTGCGGAGGAACGAGCCCTCACCACCACTGGCGGGAATATAAAATGATGAAGTTACTTTGGAAAACAGCCTGACAGTTCCTCAGCCAGATAAACAGAGAATTACCACATGACCCAGAAATTTCACTCCTAGGTGTGTATATAGCTCCATGGGAATTGACAATATAATCACATAAAAACCTGTGCCTGAATGTTCACAGCAGCATTAACCATAATGGCCAAAAGAGTAGAGACAACCCAATGTCAACCAACTGACATTGGACAGAATAAATAAAATGCGATATATTCACAAAATGGAATATAAACTGGCAATAGAAAGTGAACTGCTGATACATGCTGTAACATGGATGAACCTTAAAAACATGTTAGGTAATGGAAGCCAGTCACAAAGTACCACATACTGTATGATTCCATTTATACGCAATGCCCAGAAGCAGCAAATGGATAGAAACAGGGTGTAGATTAATAGTTACATAGGGCTGGGGGAGATGAGAGGTTCGGAGGGATGATGGCTAAGGGGTGTGGGGTTTCTTGTTGGGGGTAACAAAAACGTTCAAAAATTGACTGTGGTAATGGAGACCCAACTCTGTGAATACACTAATAACTACTGGATCGTGTGACTTAAAGTGGTGCATAGGATGCTGTATGAATTATATCTCAATGAAGCTATAAAAGAAAAAGGTGACCCCTATATGAAACAACTCATCCTGCCCCTTTCCTAATGCACAGATGGAATTCCCTGGAGTATAACGACAGTATGCCATTAAATATACATGTTCAAAAATGGACGTGCCTGCTTGCCTACAGCACAAATAACTGTCTCCTAATTATGACAACCCACAAAAAGACTGGGCCCCATGAGAAGGCAGCAAGTGCCCATGTAGGATTGAAGCTGAAGCTCAGTGGATATCTGATGTGGGTGTGGTAGAGGGGGTTTGTGCTGCAATAGGACATCTAGGGATTCCCAAGGTCCCCTTTCTTCAGATTCTGTGATTCTTTTACCTGACTTCCAAGTTTCTCTATCCGCCATTATTCTACTTATTTCTTCCACTCCTGTGTGATGTTCTCTGTTTCTGATTTTCTCCTTCCTTTTCCTTTTTATCTATGTGTATTTCAAGATATTGCTTAAGATTTCATTCCATTATAAAACCTTTTCAATTCCTATAGTGAAAAGCGATCGTTGTTTTTTTCTGAACTTCTTTCCACAGTTGTAGGAGAAATAAATAGAATATAAGTAGAATCAAGAATGAAATTAGCCCTAACCGGTTTGGCTCAGTGGATAGAGCATTGGCCTGAGGACTGAAGGGTCCCAGGTTCGATTCTGGTCAAGGGTATATACCTTGGTTGCGGGCACATCCCCACTGGGAGGTGTGCAGGAGGCAGCTGATCAATGTTTCTCTCTCATTGATGTTTCTAACTCTCTATCCCTCTCCATTTCTGTAAAAAATCAATAAAATATAAAAAAATGAAATAAAAAAATTAACATTGATATAAAGGGTACAAGGTTCTTCTTTTAAAGCAGGATACTGGAGAATAGGAGGGGCACTGGCGTGAGAGCTTTTGCTAATGTAAAACACTGGATCCGTCCTTACTCCTTGTTCGGCAAGAAAGACAGGAAAGAAGGTTGGCCGATACGTCCAAATACCAATGCAATCAAGTTATCTACCCTTAGTCTGTAGGTTCTCCTTACAAAGTCGAGCTATTCGCTACATTTCTCTATTAAAACTGCAAATCTTTCATTTAATAATTGGAAAGCTTAAATAATTTCAAGGACAGCTGACTTGTAATTTTTAGACCATGGATGCTCATTGTAAGAAATAAACTTGTTGCCCTAACCGGTTTGGCTCAGTGGATAGAGTGTCAGCCTGTGGACTCAAGGGTCCCAGGTTTGATTCTGGTCAAGGACATGTACCTTGGTTGTTGGCACATCCCCAGTAGGGAGTGTGCAGGAGGCAGCTGATTGATGTTTCTCTCATCTATGTTTCTAACTCTCCCTCTCCCTTCCTCTCTGTAAAAAAATCAATAAAATATACTAAAATAAAAGAAATAAACTTGTTAAAATAGCAGTGTAGAACACTATGTTTCTTTAAACTTACAGTTGAAGCTATGTTTGGCAAGAGGTTGGTGTTACTTATTAACCTTGTGATAATTAATTGAATGACTATAACCCACTAATCTAGGTCTAATAAATTCAGCCAATACGAGAGGTTATAGAGAGAGTTTTAAATTGGAAGTACATAAAAAAGCTGCTTTCCTTTGAAACTGCTACAGATAAGTTATCAAGATAGTTATAAAAATGACTAACAAAGTAAAAATCTTACGTAAAAGTGTATGATTTCTTTTTTAATGACGGTCAAGAAAAAGCAAAACGAATGTATGGTAAAGGAGATGAGAACAGTGGCAGCCTTTGGTGGGGGTGGGACACGGTGGGGAAGGGGCATGAGGAGCTTTTTAGGGTGATGGAAACGCTCTGTATCTCGACCGGGTTTAAATTTACATGAGTGTGTGTGCTAGTCCAAACTCACTCACCTGTACACTTCAGATAATGAGTATTTACCTGTATATAAACTATCTACGGTACCTCGATACAAAGACAAAACCAAACCAATGTAGAACCCCAACTATCCATGACAAGATTTTTATTTACTGCCTTATTATTTCATCGACAGGGAGTTAGCTCCTTGCGGGTCATGATCTTATGGTGCCTTTTGTCTTGTACCTCACAGCCCCCAATAGAGAAATGGGCAACCTACAGAGCAATACTACATCCCTTCTCATCCACTGGTTATGATCAACCTTTAAATCAGCGCTCACCAACCGGTGGTCCGTGAGGTCCGAAAGGTTGGCAGCCGCTGCTTTATATCCCACAGGATAATTTCAAGAACTCTCCTTCCCCACATGGGCCGATCGGTGTTGATACGGGAACTGTCAGATGGGAAAATGGGGAGAGGCTGCAGCGCGTGGGAGGTTGCATAATGTAAGAACAAAATCCCCAAGTGCAAATAAAAGCACAGGTGCTCCACAGCTTTAGTCCCCATTGCCCGGTTTGGTCCTGGAAACCGTGACTGCTGCACTGAAAAAGGAACTGTGGGCAGCTTGCTTTTTCCCTGGGGCTGCGCGTCCCTTTATGAGTAAGCCACCTCTTTAATAAAAAGCCCTCCAACGCCGCAGGCGCTATGGAAGCACACATATCGCCGATTTGAAATTATTTATTCTCCTGGCTGGAATGGTAGAGATTTATTTGTATATTGTCTTTTCTCATAAAGTGTTTTTTTTTTTTCAATGAGTTTAATTTTTCCCATCAGAGTCTTTTTTAAAAATATATATTTTATTGATTTTTTACAGAGAGGAAGGGAGAGGGATAGAGAGTTAGAAACATCGATGAGAGAGAAACATCGACCAGCTGCCTCCCGCAACCAAGGCACATGCCCTTGCCCAGAATCGAACCCGGGACATTTCAGTCCGTAAGCCGACGCTCTATCCACTGAGCCAAACCGGTCAGGGCAGAGTCTTTTTTTTTTAAATTTAAATTCTTTATTGATTAAAGTATTACATATGTTTCCTTTTCCTCCCATTGGCCTCTCCTCAGCTGCTCCCACTCCCCAGCGCATGCTCTCATCCGCCTACTGTCTGTGTCCATTGGTTATGCTTATATGCATGTATACAAGTCCTTTGGCCGATTTCTCCCCCTCCCCCTCTTCTCACTCTCCCCTGCCTTCCCTCTGAGGTCTGACAGTCTGTTCCATGCTTATATGTCTCTGTCTTTATTTTTGTTCGTCAGTTTATTCTGTTCATTATATTCCACAAATGCCATCAGAGTCTTAGGTTTCACGGTCAGCCATCACTACAAGGCCATGCACACAGAGTGCTGGCAGCCAGACGGACTGTCCTGAGCGCGATGTGCCTGCAGAAATGGACCTGTGCCTGCATTTGCCATGCATATTACTTGATAATAGCTGCCCTTACAACACCTTTAGACTCATAATTTGGTTGTGAGATTGGAATTGAATTAATTTTTCTACATTTGTTAATCCACTATACAACTCCTATTAACTTAAAAGAGGATACTGGCAAATATTTACTTGAATTAAGTGATTTGATAAATGTTTTTTCCCCAAAAATTTATAATGTGCATTTTCAAGTACTTTATAAGTTGCTGGTGATACACAAAGGAATGACAGAAAGCCCTTGGCTATGGTATGAATCTGAGACTAGTAGAGCAGATGGAGTTGAGACAGATAAGAAGGTTGTAAGTGAAAATAATTTCACACAATGTATAAAGGGAATAAAATTAGATAATGGGATTGGGAGGGAATGCACATGTGCGCGATTCTGTAGAACGCTACTTTACTAGCGAGTCAGAAATGCTCACACTTGTAGGCACAGCTTTTTCTAACAGATTAACGAAGGGACACTGTATAAATATGCAGTCAGCTACCTGCTGACCAGCAGGTTTTAATTTTAGATTTGGGTAATAATTAAACCAAGGTATTGAGCACTAAAAATTTCCGAGGAACACCCTGGCTGGGTAGCTCAGTTGGTCAGAGCGTAAATAAGTGGAACAACAAATCTCTCTCCACCTTTCTCTCTCTCTCTCTCTAATATATAAATTAATTTTTTTAAATTTCAAAAATAAAATTCTGAGGAACTACAAGGTCATGTTTCTGAATGATTAGAAGGAAAAGCAAAGCAAAACAGAACAACAAAAAAGACCAATAAAAACCCTCCACTAAGTAGAAGAGAAGGCACAGTTGTGATATATAAACCCACATCCCTGCTTCCAAGGTCTTATTTTTAAGATGCAACCAAGAAATTAAGAGATTCATTTGAAAACATCAACAGCGCTGGTAGGATACACGCCTGAGTAAATTACGACAGGTGGATGGGACACAGAAGATATACTGCCATAGGCACAAGAGAGCAAACTAAAATTCAAGTTTTGTTTGAATTTTACTCAGTCTTCTCCCTTTCGCCTCATAGCTTTAGAAATCAGTCAATTCTCTAATCACATCCTTGTAACCAAAGCATATTTCTTAGTCTTGACAAAAATGAAGAGCAATAAAGAGTAAAACAGAGCCCAGCCGGTGTGTCTCAGTGGTTATGCACTGACCTATGAACCCAGAGGTTACGGCTGGATTCCCGGTCAGGCTTGATCCCCAGTGTGGGGTGTGCAGGAGGCAGCTGATCAGTAATTCTCTCTCATCAGTGATGTTTCTATCTCTCTCCCCGTCTCCCTTCCTCTCTGAAACCAATAAGAACATATTTTAAAAAAAATAGTAAAATAGAGTTTATGTGGTGAAATCATAACTACTCTTTGTGGTGCTTATTCACTGCACACGGCAACAGTGTTTGCCATGAAAGCGAATTGGCCCTCGTCAGAGACTTGAGAGACTGCAGAGCAGGTACATCAGCCTTTTCTAGGTTGCTTTGCACAACACTAGCCTCGTGCGATGCTTTGTGCAAGAAAGGGCTCCAAGTCAAGCTGGTGTGAGGAACAATGTAAACCACAGCCTTCCCCGGGATGCTCACAACCTACGAGGCCATTCGAGGCTCTGGGAATGCTGCCCACAGACAGCATGTTCAGCATTAAAGTTAGGGCCCTTTCTGAAAACACTCCGGGTCAACAGAAACCCATGCTGGAGAACACGCATCACTTGTAGCCACCTTAGAATATGGAGACGAGACAGCATCAAAGACAAAACGTGAATAATAAGCCAAAGTAGTGTTCCTCATCTTTTGCTAATTCCTATTGAAAAATATGAGCGTGTTGCAAAAAAGTATGAAAAGATGCTTCTGCATAATTTCATAAGGTCACGCGAGTCACAAACAACAGGCCACAGCGGTCGAGTGGAGAGTATTGTCCTTCCTATGCTATGTGTGCGAGTTAATCTGGAAACTGACAAACAAAAACCTCAAAGCAGCAATTTTACTGACAATGTTTAGAATTATTACATTCTTTTTTATGTAAAAATGTAATTCCTGAAGAGAACAGGTCATACATCTTTACCTTCTGTCTTAGCAACTCAAATCATCCTTAAAACATGGATCGAGTGGGAAGAATGTCACAAAACTCAGTGGTAACTTTAAGTGGCATAACTCAGCTAACAGAAAGAAAAACTTAAAAAATATTTTTATTGATTATAGAGAGAGGAAAGGAGGATAGAGAGACAGAAACATTGATG
Source organism: Murina feae (assembly GCA_004026665.1). Taxonomy (NCBI): domain Eukaryota; kingdom Metazoa; phylum Chordata; class Mammalia; order Chiroptera; family Vespertilionidae; genus Murina; species Murina feae. The sequence continues at coordinate 13,932 of PVJC01037638.1, forward strand.
AGAGAGAAACATGGTCAGCTGCCTCCTGTATGCCTCCTACTGGGGATTAAGCCCACGACCCAGGCATGTATCCTGACCAGAATGGAACCTTGACCTCCTGGTTCATAGGCTGACACTCAACCACTGACCCACACCAGCCGAGCAAGAAAAACTTGTTTTATATATATGTACAATTGTAAATTCAAACTAAATTAAAATAATTATGGCATGGAAACACTAATTTTCTTCCACGGAAATCCATAAAGTAATAGAAAAACTGGGTTGCTGGCTCAATATTAGGTAAGATCTCATCTCATTCTTTTACCCAAACTAAATCCTCAACTAAAGAAGAAAATCCCTGTCATCTTGCTTTTGCCTAACCGCTTCTAAGGATCTGATCTGTTTACAGGTTTAGTCAGCACCACAGGGAGCCAGAAAGATTCCCTGGAGAGTCAAACCTATTATGAGAGTGAGAGCAGCGATCTGCAGAAGTCTCCCACCTCAAAGGACAGTTTATGACGGTAGTTAATAGAAAGTGGCTGCTTCATAAAAGATCCAGGCATAAAGAAGAGGACTTTACTGAAATCGTGTCAAGTTCATCTTGGTACGTCATTGGGATTAAAACGATTCTAAAGAGGACATAATCTAATCTACAGTATAAAGAAATATTATTCTGCATTGAACTCAGAAACACAGGAGGCGTGGCTCAGCGGGTGAGCATCAACCCATGGACCAGGAGATCCTGGTTTGATTCCGGTCAGGGGCATTTACCCAGGTTGCAGGCTCCATCCCCAGTAGGGGGTGTGCAGGAGGTGGATGATCAATGATTCTTTCTCATCACTGATGTTTCTCTCTCTCTCCCTCTCCTTTCCCCTTTGAAATAAAAAAAAATATATTAAAAAAAAAAAGAAATACAGGAGCATGGCTGAAAATTCTTCAGTTTTTATCCAGGAGGAGCCAGGGAGAGACATGCTGTTAGACATCCCACTGTCATTCCTGGAGAGAAAGAATCAGAGGCACCAGGCTTTTCTGGAGTAGAGGATGACTGTCAGCACCACCCGGCTGTCTTTGGTCACTTGTCCTGATTACTAATTTGACTTCATAGTTACCTTGATTCTAGAGAGGAAGTATCCTAGGATAGTAGAAATGAGGACTCGCGGAAAGGGCTGGAACGGTACATTCCTCGGTTAAATTCACTAACTGGCATCAGGGCTTACACTTTTTTTGTGCAGGTTAATGAAATCTAGTTAGCAAAAGTCATTTCCTGATTGGCTGATCAACCCTAGATACACTTATAAACCAGGGTTTCTGAATTCAGCTCAGAATTAGACTCGGGACACTCCGAGATACCAGCAAACTTTCCTGGGTGACATTTATTTCATTGTAAGTTCAAAACAGACTGCTTCCTATTTTGTTAAAATTTTATATTACATTGAATTGAATGTCTGAACGCTAGCAGTTATGTTTTTTTGAACTTCATGAATAGTTCAATATCCTTCTTCTATTATAGTATTTGGTCAGTCCGACTAAAGATTTATCAAAACCAAAACTTTTAGTTTTGTTGTTTTATCCCCTATTATTTTTATATTCTCTATTTTATTGATCTCTGCTCTAATCCTTATTATTTTATTTTCCTGCTTTCTTTGGGTTAGCTTTTTATTTTATTTTATTTTTTTATTTTTTAGCAGCAGTGTCTTAAGGTAGAAGATTAGGCTACTGATCTGAGATCTTTCATCTCTTCCATTGTAGGCATTACATTTCCCTCTAAGACGGCTTTCACTGCCTCCCGTAAGTTTTGCTATGTTGTATCTTCTTTTCCAAATGTTCTGATTTTCCTATTTCTTTTTAAAAAATATATATTTTATTGATTTTTTTATAGAGAGGAAGGTGAGAGGGATAGAGAGTCAGAAACATCGATGAGAGAGAAACACTGACCAGCTGCCTCCTGCACACCCCCCACTGGGGATGTGCCTGCAACCAAGGTACATGCCCTTGACCGAAATCGAACCCGGGACCCCTCAGTCCACAAGCTGACTCTCTATCCACCAAGCCAAACCGGCTAGGGCCTGTGATTTATTTTTTACCACTGGTTGCTCAGGAGTGTGTCACTTAATTCCCACCTATCTGTGCATCCCCTAAATTGCTTTCTGTTCTTGTTTCCTAATTTTACTCCATTATTGTCAGAGAATATACTTTGTAAGATTTCAATACTTTTAAATTTACCGAGGCTTCTTTTATGACCTACCAACAGTGTTTCTTTAAACTTTTGCAAACGCTAGTTGTTACTAATATTTTAAAGTTTCCTACATTTATATAGAAAAATATAATCTCACTAGGGGCCCGGTGCACGAAGATTCGTGCACTGGGGGGAAGTGGGGGAGGGAGAGGTCTCTCAGCCCAACCTGCACTCTTTCCAATATGGGAGCCCTCAGGCCAGCCCTCTCCAATTCGGGAGTTTCTGTCTGTCTTTGCAATCGTATGAGCAAATTGTCTGAGACCCCAACCCAGTTTGGTTTGTTGCTCACAGAATAATAGAGGCATTTTTTTTCTTTGCTCCATTGGTGGAGATTTCCTGGAAGTTTTAGGATATCTTCCCTTTAATTTTTCCTAGACACTCTGATTTTACTTATGTCTCTCACCTTTGCTTTCCCTCTATCCCCAACCGCAACAGTAACTTGCTCCAGGCTCACTTTGCTCTAGGGTCTAGATCTGTCTGCCACCAGAACTATGATTCCCAGCATTCCTGGTGCTCCCCACACTCTGGGCTTCCACTTCCGGTCCTGAGGCTGCCACCAAAACTACCATTCCCAGAATTCCTGGTGCTCCCATGCTCTGGGTTTTCCCCTACAGAGGGAGCCACGTCCCCCCAAGGTGCTGGCTCTCCTACTCTGCTCTGTGTATGCAAATTAGTTGCTCTCTGTTGGGTTAATTAGCACACTTGCTCCTCACTGGCTGGTGAGTGTGGCTTGAGTGTAGCAGAGGGATGGTTAATTTGCATGTTTCTTTTTTATTATATAGGACTAGGGGCCCGGTGCACAAAAATTTGTGCACTCGGGGTGGAGGGAGTCCCTCAGCCCGGCCTGTGCCCTCTCACAGTCTGGGACCCCTCAGTGGATGTCCTATGATGGCCCCAGTCTGCCAGGCGCCTTTTGTGTGTGTATGTGTGTGTGTGTGTGTGTGTGTGTGTGTGTGTGTCGCCACTGGGGACCTGCCCCCA
>PVJC01037639.1:0-17115 GCA_004026665.1 Murina feae
CCCCCCCCCCCCAGCTCACCGTGTCAGCCTCGTGGGGCTCGTAGGTGAAGTGCTCTGGAAAGGCCTTGGCCAGTGCCATGTGGCGCGCAGACATATAGTACTTCCGGGGAGAGAAGGAGAGGGACATCAGGGGGCTGGGGGGAGCCCTCGGCAGATGTGGGAGAGGGTGGCCCCCCAGCCACACCTTTTACGCAGGTGAGCACATTCTACAGCATCTTCCTTCCGCTAGACCTCTCAGCCAGCGCTTGTTAACAGGTGTGCGATTTCTAAAACATGCAATTCCTGCCCTAACTGGTGTGTCTCAATGGATAGAGCGCGGGCCTGCGGACTGAGGGGTCCCAGGTTCGGACTGAGGGGTCCCAGGTTCGATCCCCGTCCCGGGCACATGCTGGGCTTGTCACTCATCCCCAGCCGTGGGCGTGCAGGAGGCAGCCGATCCGTGACTCCCTCTCATCACTGCTGTTTCTATCGCTCTCTCCCTCTCCCTTCCTCTCTGAATCAATAAAAATATATTTAAAACAAACCAACAGAAACAAACATGTAATTCCTGACGGTAAAAGAGACCCATCAGGGGCGCTGACCTCCTTTAGAGGGTCAAATTTTAAAAAATGACAGCACAAACACAACAATAGCCTGAATCTGAATTATACCTGGGTTTTTTTTGGTCAGATCAGCAAAAAATATATTTTTTGATGGGCCGCAGAATTACAGTAATGAGCTTATGTGTGCCAGGAGCGGAGGAAGGTGGGAAATAGTGGGCCTGAGCCAATGATCCTTTTTAAGGCTCCGCCCCTTATGCAAATAGCAGAGCTGTGAATGGACAGCCTGGTTTCTATGGCCGCAGGTATGCAAATAGCAGAACTTCGGCCCCACGTGGTTTTCCTGCAGAAGTTGAATAATTTCTTAAATAGGGACAGCAAGCTTTACCAGTAGGAGGAGCCATCTGCCCCTTTGAGACGGGAAGGACCAGAGACCCAGAATCGGAAGGAAAGGAAGCTCAGGGCGGGAGAGGGAGTCAGTCTATACCCGGCCCAAGTATTTCCAGTCCAGAAGGTCCGAGAGGCGCTCGGTGCGGTTCCGCTGGATGATGCGCTGACGCCGGCTCTGCTGGCAGAAGCTGTAGAGGAAAGAGGTGAGCTGCGAGCAGGAGTCATCCAGGCTGCGGAACCGCCGGTCCAGAATGTAGATGCCTGTGGGGTGGGGTGGGGGTGAGGCAGGATGGGGGGGGCGCTCAGAAAACAGACTGACACCAGGACCCCTCCTCCCCAGGGCCCAAGGGTGCCAGTCCTCAGCCCGGGCGCTGACCGTACGCCGAGGGGTCTGCGATGTGTTCCTCCATGAAGCAGCCGAAGCCGGAGAGGTTGGTGGAGATACTGGGGATGCCCATCACCGTGCACTCGGCTGCGGGAAGGCGGGAGAACAAGCCCATGAGCTGAAATCTCCACAAAAGCCTCCGCAGCGCCCTCTACTGGCGCCTTGGCCAAATGCCGGGCACTGCCCTGAGCAAGTCAGGAGCCTGACGATTAACTACATCGGTTCATGATGTTCATTAGCTTGCGCTTACAAGTAAGATCATGTGATATTTGTCTTTCTGTGGGTAATTTCACTCAGCATCATACTCTCAGTATATAATACTTACTGTCCCTATTTCTCTTTTTAAAAATATATCTTATTGATTTTTACCGAGAGGAAGGGAGAGGGAGAGTTAGAAACATGGATGAGAGAGAAACATGGATCAGCTGCCTCCTGCACACCCCCTACTGGGGATGTGCCCGCAACCAAGGTACATGCCCTTGACCGGAATCGAACCTGGGACCCTTCATTCCGCAGGCTGATGCTCTATCCACTGAGCCAAACCGGCCAGGGCTGTCCCTATTTCTTAGAGGGGAAGCAGAGAGGCTCAGAAAAAGGAATTCACTTGCCCCACGGCCTCGTAATAAGGAAAAGTCTAGAGTTGGGCCCTAAGGATGCTAATTTATTGAGTTCGAGGCCAAATGTCTACCATTCTCCTTAATCCTCACAACCTGGAAGGAATGATCTTGCGCCAGCCCATGCTGTTTTGGTCATCATAGCTTCACAGTCTGTTTACACAGGCGGTAAGAAAAGGTCCCTCGTTATTACTGTCGCTGTGTACAGAGCAAGTACTAGGCTTTGTTTACCACCTTAAAGGGCGCCGAGAGGCGGATCAAGGGGTTTATTGTAATCCTTATATAGTGTCTCTAAAAATTTTTGTTAGGCTACAAAAGCAGACACTAAATATAACAGGACTTACGGGGAAAACAGGGTAGGGGCTGACCACACAAAACCTATGCACTATTCTCACCGTGGATGAAAGAAAACTGGCAAAATTCCTAATTCATGCAAGCATGGTTCAAAAGACTTATTATGTTACTCATAAACTGTCCCAGCCTGTGCTGCTCAATTGGTTGGAGCATTTTGCACCAAAAGGTGGCGGGGTTCGATTCCCAGTCAGGACACATACCTAGGTTGCAGGTTCGATCCTCAATTGGGATGCAGAGGGGAGGCAACAATCGATGTTTCTCTTGCTCTTCCTCTCTCTCTCACATCGATAAAAACATATCCTCGAGTAGGATTAAAATTTTTTTTTTAATATCTTTTATTGATTTTTTACAGAGAGGAAAGGAGAGGGATAGAGAGTTAGAAACAACGATCAGCTTCGTTGCAATTCTCTCTCATTTGGGGCTATTTTGCTGTGATCTCCCCAAGTTCAACCCTCCTCACACCCTTTCCAATCAAACTACTTCCATATGTTTTTAAGGCTAAATAATTACCACATTTGCCGTAGTCTTTCTTCATTTTGAGTGATTAAAAATATTTTTAGCCCTGACCAGTTTGGCTCGGTGAATAGAGCGTCGGCCTGCGGACTGAAGGGTCCCAGGTTCGATTCCGGTCAAGGGCATGTACCTTGGTTGTGGGCACATCCCCAGTAGGGGGTGTGCAGGAAGCAGCTGATCAGTGTTTCTAACTCTCTATCCCTCTCCCTTCCTCTCTGTAAAAAAACAATAAAGTATATTTTAAAAAACAAAATGAGCCAGCGGGAGGGAGGTGGAGGGGACAGGAGCAGGGGACCCCTCAGGGAGACCGTACCACATGCAGCTGTGTTAGTGGACTGTGCATTAAGCTGCTGTTATTGGGGGACGGGGAGGGGGGCTAATGTCGGCAAATTGGGGGAAGTCACATGTGCCCTGTGACATCAGTCCTCCAGTTCCCCATCACATGAGCCACAGCGTCCCAGGGACGCGTACGGCAGCAGAACACACTGTTCCCATTGCCCCTGGTTTTGCAAAGGAGGAACTTGGGGCTCAGGGAGGGCGCGTGCCTTGTCCCAGGATCGTGCCAGATCCAGCCAGACCCCCAATGCCACGCTGCACTCACCGGGCGTGTAGCCCCAAGGCTCGTAGTAGGAGGGGAAGACCCCGAGGTGGCAGCCGCGGACGAACTCCTCATAGTCCACGGGCAGCAGCGGGCTCGTGGAGGACAGGAACTCTGGGTGGAAAATGACCTGGCGGCGAGAAAGAGGGGCTCAGCCTGAGGCATCCCATTTGTCTGGCATTCCAGAGTGGCCCACAGAGTGAAGATCTTGTCTGAAGTCACATAAGTCAGTGGCAGGACAAAGGTATTTTAAAAATTATTATTATTATTGTCTAAAGTTTTACATATGTCTTCTTTATCCCCAATTGACACCCGCGTCCCCCGCCAGCCATTCCCACCCTGGGCAAGCTCCCGCCGCCCCAGTGCCTGTGTCCTTGGATATGCTAATATGCATGCATCCCAGTCTGCCTGCTTCCAAAGCTAAGGTTCCTTCTAGACGTGGAAATCTTTTGATAAATGAGATGCGATGGGGAATGTGAGGCCCAGACTCGCCCCACGGTTCCGCAATGCCCAACCCACCCTGACCAGTGGCCTCACCTTGACCCTGTCAGCGCTGCTATTGAAGAGGCCGATCCGGCGAATGGTGGTCAGGATAGGGTCTGAGGAGTCGTCCAGCATATTGTGGGTGCACACAGGGGGGAACGACTGCCGCTGTAGGGGCCACAAGTGGGGTGGGGTCAGGGAAGGGACATGTGGAACTTGGGAACCTAAAGAGACTACAATTCCCACCAGGCTGTGGGGCCACAAGCCCAAGAGATTTCCAGGAGTCATAGACGTCCTACTTGGCTCCATCTGTCAAGGTTCTTTTTTCCTTTTAAGCATCATAAGCTAAACTACAATTTCCAGCTCTCTTTGAGGCAGAGCCAGCATTAACCAGCCCCGGGGACTACAGGGAGTTGTAGCTATCTTGTTCTGTATTCTTGGCTGTGTCATTAAAAGACTCCAAAAAGCCCTGTCCGGTTTGGCTCAGTGGATAGAGTGTCGGCCTGCAGACTGAAGGGTCCCAGGTTCGATTCTGGTCAAGGGCATGTACCTTGGTTGCGGGCACATCCCCCCACAGGGTGGTGCGCAGGAGGCAGCTGATCGAGGAGGCAGCTGATTGATGTTTCTCTCTCATCGATGTTTCTGACTCTCTATCCCTCTCCCTTCCTCTCTGTGAAAAATCAATGAAATAGATATTTTTAAAAAATCCAAAGAAACGAATGCCTTTGGGAGGGGGGCAGACGCTGTGTGTGAAGCTCCAGGGGCTGCCGGAGGTTGCAGTTTTCTTATGAAAATCCTAGATTTCTTTCTCTCCAAGTCCCTTTACTCTCCATCCTGTAGTTCCCTCCACTTTCACCCCCACAGAAACCACAATTCCCAGGAGGGGTAACCCCCCTGAATCCTTTCGTCAGCTCCCCACTGGAGGAGGATAGAGAGCCAGGGTGACAGCCGTCCTGGTGGCGGGGGGGAGGGAGGAGGTGCTGCTGGGATATTCAGGTTTTCTTGCAAATATTCCATCATTTCTCTCATGCAAGTGTTCTACACACCTTCAGTCTACTGACTCCAGCAACCCCAGAAACTACAACTCCCAGCAGCCCTGAGAAAGAAACATGCTCCCTGAGGCCGACTGGCTTAGGGACTATTGGAAATTAGTTTGACCGAAAACTTAATTCTTTCCTTGTCTGTGTTGCTTGACTGTTTAGGTGTCCATTCCCCAGGAGGTGATCCACCAACCCCGACCACAAGTACCAGCGACCCCCCCTGACTCCAGAGAATAAAAGAACTCTGACGCACAGGCGTCTCTGGGGCCAGGGGGGCGTCGGTGAGGCAGAAAGGCCCGCGGCTGCTGGGAACAGTCCTTTTCATCTGGTGCCCGACAACTTTCCGAAACGGCAACGGCTGCGTTTTCAATGGTCTTCAGAGACTTGTCGGTGTTTCAGCTGACCTCCTGACTATCCCTAAGGAGCCCCAACAAAGGCCCTGGCCAGTTTGCCTCGGTGGACAGAGCGTCGGTCTGTGGACTGAAAGGTCCCAGGTTCGATCCCGGTCAAGGGCATGTACCTTGGTTGTGGGCACATCCCCCCATAGAGGGGGTGCGCAGGAGGCAGCAGATCGATGTTTCTCTCTCATCGATGTTTCTAGCTCTCTATCCTTCTCCCTTCCTCTTTATAAAAAAATCAATAAAATATATATATATATTTTAAAAAGAGGCCCAACCAAGCTACCGCTCCTAGCAGTCTGTGGGGACGGAGGTGGAGCTGGTAGGCAGCAAGGCTTTAGGACCTGTGGGAGTTGCGGTTCCCCTTTTGTAACTCTCCTGACTCACTGTCCACTGACCGTGGGGGAATGCAAAGAAACTACAGCTCCCAACAGCCCCATGTGGCAGAAGATGTCATGGGACAGCTGGCTGCCTGAAGGGCTTCTGGGAATTGAAGTCCCACCAGTCCGCTCACACCCTTTCAGGAGCCTCAGACTCCCAGCAATCTCTGGGGTGAGAACTACCCAACTTGGCAAGCTGCCCCTGGGGCTGCCTACTCCTCTGCGCAGGGGTCCCAATACCTGCGTGGCAAAGATGGCTCTCTTCATCATGGTGAAGTCCTCCTTGTCCAGCATCTTGTTCATGTCCGGGAGGCTCCCCCTGCAGGGTGGACAAGGGTATGCATCCGAGGAGGGGTGAAGAGAGGGGTTCTGACCCAGGGGCCCTGCAGGGCTGAGGGAGGGGCACTCACACCAGCAAGGATTCATAAAGCTTCCTTCCGAATTTCTCCTTGACCGTGTTGGCTGTATCCCTGGAAAGAACAGAACAAGAAGATCACGTGTACACCAGCCATTCTGGGGCAGCCACGAAACTGAGGTCCGAGCAGAGAAGGCCCTGGGGACGCCGGGGTAGAGAATGGGGACCCAGGGCCCAGGTCCAAAAGGCTCGGGTCCCTTGGGCCTCGCAGCAGCTGTGTGTCCAGGGATAGGTGGCCTTCCCTCTCTGACTTCAGTGACTCATCAGTCAGAGGGAGATAAAAATAGAAGCAACCTTAGAGGTGTGCAGGGAGAACCTGTTGAGGTCATGACTAAAAGTACACAGTGCCCAGCACACAGTGCGCCTTCCAGAATGTCAGCTATTCTTAGAGCCTGTCCTGGTCCTGGTGGTAGCCGTGCTGAGCCCCATTTTATAAAACAGGAAGATTATGTTGAGAGGATAAAATTTATGTACACAAACGAGGCTAGCGAGTAGTGCCAGGCGACAGCCTCACTGGCATCCCTCTGTTCGTAATCTCTCCCTAGCCCTGGCCTCGTTTTCTATGCTCTTGGCCTAGGGCACTCTGCTTCAGCCCCACGGGTCTCCTCACTGCGTCTCATACAGACCCCAGGGCCTTTGTACTCGCTCTTCCCTTTGCTGTTCCCCAGATACACACAGGGCTTCCTCCCTCGTTTCCTCCGTTCGTCTCTACCCAATGGCACTTTTGCAGCGCGGCCTGTCCTGACAACCCTGTCTCATAGTTCTGTGCTGCTTCTCACCCCCTCCCGCAAGAGTGTTCTCTAGAATTTTCTAGAAAGAGAGCTCAATGAGGGGCAGGGATTTTTGTCTCTCTTTTGTTCACAGCTGCGTTCCCAGGGCCCGGGACAGTGCTTGGCACACAACAGGTGCTCACTGAACACGGGGTTGCTAACGAATGGGTTTTACAAGTGAGGAAAGCCAGCAAGTGGCATGAGTTAGACCTCGCTGGTTTGCTATCAGAGCCCTGGTCGTGCTGCCACACTTGTCCCGCCTGTGACTTCTTACTGCTCCCGAGCGGAGGTGTCTTAAGCCAACTGGCTTCACTAGGAACGTCGGTGGGGCAGGTTGGATCATGCTACGGAGGACAAAAGCGAGATTCCGGGAGAAATACTGGGCCCAAAGCACACAGCTGGGATCCCGGGCCGGGGGGCTGCTGACCAAAGCTGCTTGCGCACGGCCTGGCCCTTGAGGGTTTCCACGTTGAAGTTGTTGGTCCGCGCTGGCATGATGAAGAAGGCGACCACTGTCTGCTCACTGTTGTTGACCTGTGGCACAGGACGGGGGTGAGGAGGAGGTCAGGGTCACCTGGGAGGAGGCTGAGGCCTCTCACCCTTTTCCACCCACTGAGACGGCTGGGACCCTGGCTCGCTCCACCCAGCGTGGCTCAGTGGGTGAGCACTGACCGCTGAACCAGAAGGTCACAGTTCGATTCCCAGTCAGGGCACATGCCCACGCCTCGGGCTTGATCCCCAGTAGGAGGCAGCCGATCCATGATTCTCTCTCATCATTGATGTTTCTCGCTCTCTCTCCTTCTCCCTTCCTCTCTGAAATCAATAGAAATATATTTTAAAAAAGAGAAAAAGAAAGAAGTATAGGGCGAGTTACCATGCCCCCTGCGACTCCACCTTCTTTCTGGGTTTCTATACTTCTCACCCCCCACCGCGCTGGGTCTCTGTGCTTGCCGGTATATACTGATTTTCTGGTCCTCCCTCTGCTCCCTCGCAGCCCAGGACTTACTCTGAGCAGATAGTTGAGCCGGGCCAAGGCCTCCAGGAAGATGTCGGCCCCCTTGTTGGAGAACTCGTAGCGGCCGGCGATGAAGAAGTACAAAGTCTTGTCCAAGTTGAAGTCCAGGTGCCTAAAGAAGCCATAAGGCAGGGTGAAGCCAAGACCCCCCCTCCCCCCCCCCGCCTCTCGTCCTGGCCTCGAGGCTGCCAACCCCAGTAGCTGCAGGGGCAAAGGACATCGTGGTGTAGAGGCATCAAGGAGACCCCTGAGATTTGGGGTTCTTTTCTCCCTAGGTGGGGATCTAAGATCCTTCAATCCTCAGCCACTGTTCATGGCGCTCAGGAACTGGAGGGGCTGAGCTCCCAACCCCTCCTCTCCAGAGACCGAGGCATCTGGCCCACATACCCGTAAAAATGGCCCCGCACAAACTCCTGGATCCGGGCCTTGCTCTGAGCATGGAGGTTCTGGAACTCGTGCATGGCAGAGAACTTCTTCACGTTCAGCCCATTGGGGGTCACGATATCTGCGAATGAGGGAGACAGGCCCAGGTTTCACTTCTTCGTTCCGATCCACGTGGCCGAATGAACAAGTGAAGGAAAGACCCCTTTCCTCTTGTAATGTCTTTGTTTCAACAGTTCCTCTGTGAGTTCCCTTGGGGACCCAGCTGCCCTGCTGCTCAGATGCCTTCCTGCTCAATAAACTACAACGCCCGTCGGCCTCCGCAGGTGGCTCATCAGGCAGGGAACGCATCCACATTGGGGCTTCTGGGAGTTACAGTTCTTTTGTTTGCCCTGAGCTGGGAATGATTAAACATCTGCACCCGGCTTCTCCCAGAATACACCCTCCTACCTTCAAGCCTCTTTTAGGGTCCCCACCGTTTTCTATCCTCACAAAAATTAAAGCACACCACTGAGAAACTGCAACCCCCCATCAGCTCCTGGGAAGACATGAATATAAGGAGCTGACCAGCCAAAGACCTTCTAGAAGCTGTAGTTCTCAACTTACATCCATTGAGAATTGATGCTATAGTCTGGGGGAAATAAGTGGTTTATATATATATATATATATATATATATATGTAATTGATTTCAGAGAGGAAGGAAGAGAGAGAGAGAGAGAGAGAGAGAGAGAGAGAGAGGAGAGAGAAACATCCATGATGAGAAAGAATCATGGATCTGCTGCCTCCTGCAAGTCCCCCACTGGGGATGGAGCCCACAACCCAGGCACGTGCCCTTGACCAGAATCGAACCTTGGACCTTTCAGTTCACCGGGCGATGCTCTATCCACTGAGCCAAACTGACTAGGGCAACAAGTGGTTCTAATACTGCTTTTTCTCGAAAACAAAATCCAAAGAACTTCCATCCCCTTTCAGAAGACCAATACCTATATTAGCCAACGGGAGAATTTTTACAATTTCTGAGATTAACCTCAAAGAAACGACACCTTCCATTAGCCTCTAAGAGTGTACAGGTCACCTCATAGCATGGTCCCCAACCTAGGGCCTTCTGGGAGTTGTAGTTCTCTACTCTTTTTTTAAAAAAATATATTTTATTGATTTTTTACAGAGAGGAAGGGAGAGGGATAGAGAGTGAGGAACATGGATGAGAGAGAAACACCGATCAGCTGCCTCCTGCCCACCCCCCACTGGGGATGTGCCCACAACCAAGGTACATGCCCTTGACTGGCATCGAACCCAAGACCCTTGAGTCTGCAGGCCGACGCTCTATCCACTGAGGCAAACCGGTCAGGGCAGTTCTCTGCTCTTTACAGTAAAAAATAAATAAAATTGGTGCGGGCCTTGGCATAGGCAACCAACTACCTCATTCATGTGTAGGGATCCCCGCCTATGACCTACCTGGCTTCCTCTTGAGGAGGTGCTGAGCCTCGATGGCGGTGATCTGGGACACGGTCGCGAAGACATGGGCGCAATGGGCCGCCGCCCTCTCCATGCAGTAGCGGTGGTAGATCTGTCTCTCGCCCGCTTCCTTGTCCACATTGAACTGGGCGGGAAGGAGGGGCGATCAGGTTAGGAGAGCTGGGTGGGACCTGGGGGAGCCTGGAGGCTGGGCGCCTGGGCCTTAGGGAGGAAGGCTTCTGGGGATGTGGGACCCCAATTCCCTAGGGCAGCGGTTCTCAACCTTCTGGCGCCCTTTAATACAGTTCCTCATGGGGTGACCCCCAACCACAACATGATTTTCGTTGCTACTTCATCACTGTCATGTTGCTACTGTGATGATGCATCGCCATGTAAATATCTGATAGGCAGCCAAAGGGGTCGCGACCCACACAGGTTGAGAACCGCCGCTGCCCTAGGGCTGTCCTGAACTGCTGGCAGCCCCCCCCCCCCCATCTCCAGGCTCACGTTCTCCAGGTTGTTGTAGAAGTCCACGGCACCCGCACACAGGTATCGCCCCAGCAGCGTGGCGTGGGTGGTGAAGATGGTCGCGACCGGCAGCCGCCGGGCCCGGCACAGGCACAGCCCGACGCCCGCCAGCCATTCGTGGAAGTGCGCGACCACGTGCGGCTTCTCCTCGCTCTGGGCCACGAACTGCGGGGCGACAGCAACAGGGCCGCTGTGTCCCCGCGTGTTGAGAAGACAGGCCGCGACCCCCGAGGTGGAGGAGGCGGCGGCGGCCAAGTCCACCTGTCACCACCCCCCGCCCAGAGCGAATGGCAACCCCCAGAAGACAAGAAACCAAACATTTCTGAGGCAGCCGGACCCGCGCAGGCGGATGGGAGCTGGGGTGACTCGGGCCAGCCTCCGAAGCCTCCGCAAGGCTGAGTTGGAAAGACCGAGGCTTTCGTGTCCCCAGGTTTCTGGACCCAATTCCTGGAGACCCGCCTGATCTCAATCAGGAATAGACCTGCCTTCAGGACCGGCGAAACGGACTACAACTCCCAGAATGCCCGGGAAGCAGCCAGTTCATAAATCGCCGCCCCCAGGGCATGGAAATGAGGTTTCTTGAGCCTTTTAAGATCTAAAAGGGGATCAGAACCAAGTTCCCTGGCTCAGGCATAGGCTGGCGTTTCCCAGACATCGGGGGCTCCATCGGAAAGCCAAGTCCAACCACCATCAGGCTGGAGAACTACAACTCCCAGAATCCCCTGGGCGAGCCCTCCAGCCGGGCCAACCTCTGCAAGAGCTTCAGGGCTCAGGATTGCTAACCTCGGGAGGTTAGAGTGAATCGGGCTGAGGCTGGGAGTTTGGGCCTCTGAGTCCTTGGGTATCCATGTTTCCCAAGATAAGAGTTCATCCTTTGGAGAGAGGACCCACAACTCCTAGAATGCCCAGTTCCCCTCGGTCCCCCACCCAGACCCTTCCGTCCAGGGGCTGAGGGTCACTGCAGTTTGGGGAGCCTGAGGTCCAAAGGAGTGACATGGGGACCGGCTATGGGACCTACCTCACCCAGGAACCAGGTGGTGAGGAAGCCGAAGAGGACGGCGTCGTTGGCCTCGCGGTCGTACCAGGGCACCCCGATGTTGCAGGAGTCCCACAGCTCCCCCTTCCAGCGCTCCAGGGCCCAGGCCGAAGCGCCCACATCCAGGAGCACCACCAGGGGGCCCCCTTCGATCAGCCAGCGCCCGAAATACACCTGGGGAGACCCACAGGGAGGCTCAGGGCTCTGGGCGCAGCATCTGTGCTTCTCCCACCTGCAGGCGGGTGTCTGGGCTTCCCGCGTCGGTTCCCCAACCCGGTTTCTGCCTCTGCTGCTAATGTCTCACCTGCCGCCTTATTTCTCTATTTGCTGTTTGTTATTCCCACCACAATCTTTTTTTTTTTTTTTAAATGTTTTAAATGGATTTCAGAGAGGAAGGAAGAGGGGGAGAGAGACAGGAACATCAACGACAAGAGGGAATCATGGATAGGTTGTCCCCCTCTTGCCCCTCACTGGGGATCGAGGCCCAACCGGGAATCAACCCATGGGTCACAGGCGATGCTCAACCACTGAGCCAGGCCAGCAGGGCAATGTGATTTTAGAGAGGGAGGAGGGGCGAGAGAGAGAGCAACACATCGGTGTGAGAGTTACATCGACAGGTTGCCTTCCCTACCTGTGTCAACCGGCCCACAACCTAGCCATGTGCCCTGACCTGGAATTGAACCAGCAAACTTTCAGCACAGGGGGCGATGCTCCGACCAACTGAGCCAAACCAGCCAGGGCCCACCACAATCTTTTTTCTTTTCAAATATATTTTTATTGATTTCGGAGAGGAAGGGAGAGGGGGAGGGAGAGAGAAACATCAATGAGGAGAGAATCATGGGTCAGCAATGATTCTGGGATTCGCCCCCTCACGCCCCACACTGGGAATTGAGCCCACAACCCGGGCATGTGCCCCAACCAGGAATCGAATTGTGACCTCCTGGTTCATAGGTCGACACTCAACCACGGAGCCATGCCGGTCGGCGCCACCACAATCTTGTCCATGTCTGTTGCGACGCTTTTCCTGTCCCTTGCTTTGCTTCTGTGACGGCTGCTCTCTCCCCACTGCTGCCTCGCCTCTCCTTCTAACCACACATTCGCAGCCCTGTCCCTGTGCCCGCTTTCCCACCCGCTAACCATTCCTCAGACCTGCGGCCTTGCTGTCTGCTGCCACATCTCCCTCCCGGACCACCATGCTTTCTGCCAGGATCTTTTCTTCCTGCTGCTTACTCCTCTTCCTGGATGCTGCCTTCGCTGTGCTCGCTGCCACATTTCTTCCACCTGCTGCCTTATTTCTGACGCTTCCACCATACCTGTCACCTGTCGCCTCTTTCCTCCGCCCTTCGGCTCCTGCTGTACTTGGCAGCCACATTTCTGCCACTCCCAGCTCTTTCCCCGTCCCAGGGCTGCGTTTTCCTACCCACTGCCACGTTTCTAAGCCTCGCTGCCTCATTTCTGCCCCTGCCACCTTCTCCTGGACTGGTTCCTTTCCTCCCGAGACCATGGCCTGGGTCCTGGGCCTGCTGCCGCAGTGCCATCGAGTGACAGGCAGCCACCCGCCTGCCTCCCCAACCTGGTTCTTCCCAGCCTTGGGAGCCTGACCCCACGCCCCTCCCCCTCCCAGCTGTTGTCTGCCCTTTTGCCGGGGGGCCTATTCTTAGGGCCCCAGCACGTGGGGAGCAGCTGCCATAGGGGGAGGGCTGGCTTGCTCCTGGGTTCCTTAGGGACACCTCTGGCCTGAATGGGCTCCAGACCCCACCCCAAAGCAGAAGCCGTGAATGAATGAAAAACCACTGTACCTCTCCCTTCCAATCTGTCCGTCCTTCAGCCCTCTGCCTCCCAGCCCTCTCCTGGGGCAGTGGCCATTTCTCTGTGCTCACCCTCCAGCCCTCCCCTGGAGCCCTGGGACTCTCCCCGCTTCTATCCTTTTTAAAATATATATATGTGTGTGTATTGCCCTAGCTGGTTTGGCTCAGCGGATAAAGCGTCCGCCTGTGGACTAAAGGGTCCTGGGTTTGATTCCAGTCAAGGGCACATTTCAGGGTCGATATCCAGTAGGAGGCATGGAGAAGGCAATCAATCATTGGTGCTCTCTCATCATTGATGTTTCTACCTCTCTCTCCCTCCTTAAATATTTTTATTAAATAAAATATTTAATATTTTTATTAATTTCAGAGAGGGAGAGAGAGATGGAAACATCAACGATGATAGAGAATCACGGATCGGCTGCCTCCTGCACGCCCCACACTGGGGATCAAGCCCGCAACCCAGTGTGTGCCCTGACCAGGAGCTGAACTGTGACCTCCTGGTTCATAGGTCGACGCTCAACCAGTGGGCCATGCCAGCCGGGCTCCCCTCCTCTCTTTAATCCCCGGCTCTGTCCCCAAAACTCTGTCCCCTAGGTCTGTCTGCCTGCCAGCCTCTCCTCCCTTCGGCAGTATTCCATCTTCCTCTCTTCTTCTAGGTCTTTCTCTCGGAAACACTGGGTTGCCTCTCTTCTGTATCTAGACTCTGTCTCCTTCCCTATTGCTCTAATCCCTGGCGGGAGGGGGTGGGGGGAGGAGGAGGCGGGGTGGGGGGGGGCACCATCACCTTTTGGGACACTCACTGTCTCTCCATCCATCTCTCTCCCTTGTCTGCCTTGTCTGCTAGCCCGGCTGTTTATAGAAATAATGATGATGGGGATAAGAATAACCACAACGATAATAGCGCGCCCACGGCGCTCAGCTCATGCCAGGAACTGAGCGGAAGAATGTATCCACTATTTCACCCTCCCACAACCCCATCGGGCAGATGCTGTGGGCCAAGGTCACATGCACAGGAAGTGGAGAAGCCTAAGGGGAGTGTCAGGCTGTCCAACACCTACTCCGGCCGCCTGCCTCCTCCAAGCCCGCCTCCCCGGGTTCTGGCTGCCTGTCCTCTGCGTTCAGTTCTTTCTCTCTCTGGATCTGAGGATCGTGGCCTCTTGGAACCATCCTTCAGTCTGTCTTGTACCTACTGTCTGTCTGCCTATGTACCAACATCTCAGAGGGTGGCGTTCACCCACCCACTTCATGGGGTCCTACATCTGTCCAGGTGTCAATCATACCACCTCTATGTATACCAGGGGGAGCACCAGGCCATCCGTGTTTCTGTCCATGCCTCCCTCTCTGCCCGGGGCTGTGCCCCACCCACACCCCCTTGCGCCGCCTGCTCCCACCCTGACTGCAGGCACCCACCTACCTGCCCTCGGCGGAGCCCTTTCCCACCTTGCAGCCCTTGCTGTTCATGGAGTCCAGCGTCCTCTTCAGAGCCGGGGTCGGGGGCTCCAGCAGCTCCACCTGGGTCCTCACTCCCTGCTCCGTGTACGGTCCCACCAGGTAGTAGTTGTCGCCCCACTCATCTCCTGTCACCTTCGCCTTCGTCTGCAGCACCGTGTAGATGCCGCCCACTGTGGGCCCAAACCCGTGAGGACAGGCCCCAGCTGAGGTCCACAGGCCTGAGCCCTGGGTGAGGGGATGGGGGGGTCATGGGAGGCGCTGCCCCTCCCCCCCGACTTCTGGCTTAGAGGGAACAGGGGACCGGAAACCCATACATCAGAGGCAGAGGGAGGAGGCTGTGGGAGCTGGAGGACCAGTCCTCCTGGGTCCAAGGGAGAAGGGGGCTGGGGTTGGAGCTCTGAGGAAGGAGGGGGCTCAGACAAGGCTCCTGAGTCTGAGCGGAGGGGCTGGGGGCCTGAGCTCCTGGGTCTGAAGGAATTAGGGGCTGGGGCCCCAAGGATGACAGAGCTGACGAGGATCAGCAGGACCCAGTTCTCCAGTTCTCAGCTTACAGGAGCTACGTTTAAATTCTCCGCCAGGGCCCTATCCAGCTTCCCACCATTGCCCAAGAAAAGCTGGAATTGTCATTCCTTGCCCCCAGGGACTCCGCTGACCTGTGCCCCAGTCTCCTCTCCCCAACGGAGGACACGGGCAGATGGGACCCTGCCTGCCCCTCCCAGGACTCCACTCCAGACTCCGGAGCCTGGCCCTCCAGCCTCCTTACCTCCTGACACAAGGCTGTGTCCACAGGCCCCGCCCATGGGGTAAGACCCAGTCCCTTTCTCTCCCAAGATTCAGCTCAGCAAAAAAAACAAACCCCACCGCCCTCTCTTCCGAGGGACAGGACTGCCCAGCTCTTGGGCTGCCAGCCCCCCCTGGCTCTCCACACCCGGGAGCTCAGGCCCTCGGAAGCCCTGGACACAGCAATCTAGGCCCTAGGTTCTAGGGCCCCAGCCACTCCCATCCCAGGGCCCAGCCCCTGACCAACTTAGGACTTCCCAGTCGCCCCTCATTCCAGTCTCCAACCATCCGTGGCCACAGGCTCCTGTAACTTCCAGGAACCCACTGCTGAGGCCTTGGGCTCATTAACAGACTAGGCAGGAAGGGGCCCAACCCTCTCCCACCCTAGGGTGACGAATTCGGGGCACCCGGTCCTTTCCCAGTTTCACTCTGGAGGGACCGGTCCACCCGTTCTCCCACCGCGACTTAGGCATTCTCTTTCCCAGTCAGCTCTCTCGCAGATCCAGAGCGTCACAGGTCTGAAACTCAGCCATCGCCCAGGTTTGCCTCTAAGAATTTCCAACACCTCCCCCCCACACACCTCTCTTTCCCTGTTCAGGACCCTCCCTCTCGGGCCTAGGAATCTCTCAGGTTAGCCCCTCTTCCCTAGGACCCAGGACCGGACTCCCAGCCCCCCCCCCCTTTATCTTCACAGGCAGGAGACCCATCGCCATCCCTCCAGGGCGCAGGAGACCTATCCCAGACCCTCCCCAAGGACACAGGAGTCACAGGCTCCTTGCCCAGAGCCCAAAAGTCACGGCGTGAAGTCCCGACCCCCCATCCCTCAAGAGTCCCCGGCCCCCATCCCCGACAGCTCTCCTCGCCCGGGCCCGCCGCCTGGCCCGCTCACCTTTGTTGGCCACCTCCCAGGCCACTTCGAAGAGCACCGTGTTCTCCAGGTCGAATTCATCCTCCCAATCTTCCAGTCCCGGCAGCGAGGACATGGACAAAGTGCGGCTGAGAGGCATGGCGGACGCGGGAAGGGAGTTCTAGGTGCCACAGGTGGAGGATCCGGGGGTGTCTGTGGAATGCACCCGACAGGACGTGGAGCCAGGTAGCTGGTGCCCGAAGGGAAGCTTGCAACGCCCTCGGCTTCCTATTGCACGACCGCACCCCCGGACCTGAGCAGCAGGCGGCCGCGGCAGCACTGAGCCCTGCGGGGCCCCTGCAGTGTAGCCTTGCGGCCGCCAGGAGGCGGCGCCCGCCCCCCTCGGCCAGCGCCATTGGTCAGCGCCCGGGGGCGGGGTTCCCACGTCTCTCATTGGCGGACAGCGTAGGGCTCGCTCCGCCCCTCGGAGGTGGCTGCGCTAGAGGATTGGTCGCGAGCGCTGTCAATCCGAAGCTGGAGGCCCCTCCGGTGCGGGGGGCGGGCGGGGGTGGGGTGAGGGGGAAAGGGAGCGTGGGGGACGTGTGGTTCCCTCCGAAGCCGCGAGCGTTTTGCAATCGGCCCAGCGAGGCGCTTGGGTAAAGGGAGGCGGGGCCGGAGGCGCTGGGCGCTGACCCAGGAGCTGCGGCCGCAAAAGGGACGGCGCGCCCTACAAGGAGAGTTTGCATATTTATGAGAAACCACCGAGGTCTGTGGAGGACCTGGCAGCCTAGAGGGGCCCGAACGCCTCGTTCTTAGCACGTTTCCGTTTCCGTTAGGGTATTAGCGGTTGGGGAGCATCATGGCAACCGTGGTAAGTGTCGGCATGCGGAGGACTGAGGCGCGAACCGGCTCTCCGGGGTCCGAGGGAGGAGG
>PVJC01037640.1:0-17097 GCA_004026665.1 Murina feae
AAGGCGCCTGGCAGACTGGGGCCATCATAGGACATCCACTGAGGGGTCCCAGACTGTGAGAGGGCACAGGCCGGGCTGAGGGACTCCCTCCACCCCGAGTGCACAAATTTTTGT
The DNA here is from genome assembly GCA_004026665.1 of Murina feae. NCBI lineage: Eukaryota > Metazoa > Chordata > Mammalia > Chiroptera > Vespertilionidae > Murina > Murina feae. The sequence continues at coordinate 115 of PVJC01037640.1, forward strand.
GCACCGGGCCTCTAGTAAAAAATAAAATCCTACCTTTTGCCATAGCATGGGTGGATCTAAAAATTATTAAGTGAAATAAGTCAGTCAGGGAAAGAAAAATATCATATCATCCCACTTATATGCGAAACATAGTCAGCAAAATGATGTAACATACAAAATAGAATCAGAAATATAAATACAGCTGTCAGAGGGGAGGGAGTTTGATGGGCTGGGTGAAAAATAGGTGAAGGAATTAAGCAAAATATATATATATACACACACACACACACACACACACACACATAATCTATAATAATAAAAGCATAATATGCTAATTAGACCAGACAGCCAGATGACCTTCAGGATGAAGCTGGGACTGTGAGGGCTGAGCCTAAGGTGACCAGATTTTAACATTGGTAAAGCGGGACACCATTGACTGAGGGGGTTCTTTTTTATTATTATTATTCCTTAAAATAGTACAAAGAGCAGTACATATGTCTCTTTCCAAAAATCGGGACTTTTTTAAAATGCCGCGGGACGCGGGACAAATTGTTAAAAATCGGGACTGTCCCGCCAAAAGTGGGACGTCTGGTCACCTTAGCTGAGCCCCTTGCATGAATTTTGTGCATCGGGCCTCTAGTATATACACATATAGACATTGACATCTATGGTAATAGCCAGAGGGAAAAGGGGTAGGGATTGATGGAAGAGGACCAAGGGGGAATAAATGGGGGTGGAAAGACACTTGACTTCGGGTAGTGAGTGCACTATGCAGTGTGAGATGATGTTTTATGGAGCTTTACATTTTATGGAGCTTTACATTTGAAACATGTATGGTTTATTAACCATGTCACTCAATAAATTCCATTTTAAAAAGCAAAATAAAAAGAAAATTTACCTAATATGTTTTCATTTTTAGAAATAAGTTGTTGTATCAGTACTTACACTTAAGTCCCCCATTTTATCCCTAATAATGAATGTTTGTGCCTTATCCCCTTTTCCTTGATTAGTGCCATGAAAGTTTTGTTTGCATAATGGATCTTTTCTAAGAAATAATTTTAGCTTTGGATGATCCTCCATTTTCATTTCTCGTTTTACTTACTTTGGTTATCTTTATTATTATCTTCTTTGATTTCCTCTTGTTTTTTCATTCTGTGAATTACTAACTTCATAAGTTGTATACTTGTATCATTACTAACTTCATAAGTTGTATACTTGTATCATTAATTTTAGTCTTTTTTCTATTCTCACAAAAGATGTGAGATACCTTAAAAAACATCTAAGCTGGATCCAACAAATTTAATATCATATTTCAATGCCTGAAATATCTGTCGGGTTCCAACAATTCTCTTTTTTGAAACCCTTGAGCAGTTAATGACTTTATTATTTTTCTGACTCCCATTCATGTTATTTAGAGATTTTTGAGTGGAAGATTGTGTGCAATGGAGCTAGACCTGTGGGAACCTGGTAAAACCTGATTTCTTCCAGAAAGAATGAGCCTTTGTTTTTGCCAGATGTCTTAGGAGGATAAAAATAAAAACAAAAAAACACAAAACACATCAATTTTTTAGATTCAGGTTCTCCCCATTCACAAAAGTAATATAAATCCAAACTTTTAATTGTAATATGCTTTTCTTTTATATGAAGGGAAGATATTCAAAGAAGAAGAACAGAAAACTGCTTAAAATACTCAAGATACATTTTGATTAGACTATCCCAGGAATTGTGAATTGATGGGAAGAACTTAGCAGTCCTTAGTTTGAATGCTGACTTTGCTTCCTCCAAATGATGACCTTGAACAAGTTTTTAAAAAATCTTTACTGTTGAACGTATTACTTATGTCCCTTTATTTTTTTCTCCATTGACCCCTTATATCCCCCTGAACAAGTCTTTTAGATGTGTAAGAGTATGATCCTGATTCTTTATGTTTAAAGTATGGGGAGTATATTACATCAATAGAATGAAGATTACATACATATAGTATAATCCCACCTAACAGAGTGTCTAGAAAATAATGTGTTTAATATATGATGTGATAAGCCCTGTCCTTTCTTCTTGCATTTCTTTCTTGGGCAGGATAGACTGACAGCCGAGGAAATGAAAGGACCCCTAATCTATTGTCTGTTCAGCCATAACCCTAAAACCATGGCATCTATTCCAGCAGTCACCCACTGGTGGTCCGCGGACCACTAGTGGTCCATGAGGTCCAAAATGTTGGCAACCTCTGACAACTACTTACTGACTTCATCCATGCTAGGCTGTAAAGGACAGGGTTACATGGTAGGAAACATCTCTCTGCAGAGCTTCAGAATTTAATGGACTTAAGTTGCTAGATGTTTTGAGGTAATCACTATTTGTGTGCTTTGCATGTATTATCTTCTCTAATCCCCCCATCAACCACATAAAGTGTTTTTCCCATTTCTGATGAGAAACAGAAGTCCCAAATCACACAGTGAGAACACATCAAAGCAGGAGTAAAATCCAGGCAATTTTACTCCAGATTCCGCATCAACTGTCTTAAATAGTGGCTTCTACTAAAAGCGTAAGTCATAATGTCACATTGTTTTCTTAAGTGTCTTAGGACCAATTAGGCCAGAAAATCACAGACATGTCATCCCAACCATGCTGAGTGCCATGACGTGGGGTGAGTGTGGACCTATGAATTGTTGGGGGAACCAGAAGCATTGCATTGCTAAATAAAACCACACTGAGATTCTGAGTGTCTGGATCAGCCTGATCAGGCTGCCTTCAGTATTCTGAGAATGCTGGAGAATAAACTCATCAATTAGCAAATGGCAACCAAATTGACAATTCTTTAAAGGACAATACTCCCACACTCTTTGGGTGCTGACCTTTCTAAAAACTATTAAGACAGCACGCTGCACTAACAACATGCATTTTAACACATGCACCAGCGTGATTTTTTAAATTAGTTTTCAACCTGTCTCATCATATTAGGATATTTGTATTATGAGATTCTGACATACTAGTGGCCCTGAACTAACCAGATGGTTTTGAGATTTTAATGTATGCACTTAGGGGAAAACTCAGAATTCCAACTTTCATTCAGTCATCAATCATTTACTGAAAGGCTACTGTGAATGAGAAGAAAGCACAAAAGGCATACAGAGTAAAGACATGGTCCCCAAATTGAAATTTCATAGTCCAGTGGAGGAGAAATAGACAAATAATTACAACATATTTGAAATCTTGAAGTTGAAGAGATGACGCAAGGTGTTTTCAAAGAGATGAAGGGGAGCTACCTGTGGGACAGAGATGAAAATGAGAGAAATGGCACAGATGAGACGTCTAGGGAGGGCCTTGAAAGGCAAATAGAGTTTTACCTGACGGAGATAGAAGAGCACTACAAGACCCAGGAAATGTCACGTGTAAAACACCTGGGTGCAGGATAAAGTGCAGAGCATTTAGGAAACACCGAGGCGGGCAAGGCAGATGGAGTACAGGGCTTATGGAGGAGTGATGAGAGGAATCGATGAGTTTGTAAGGTCCATGGAATTCCCCAATGAAAGATCTTGATTTACATCCTATGTGACGTTAGTCACCATCACAGAGATAGTGGGAAATCACCCAAAGGCTTTTCGGCAGGAGCCTGTCATAATCACATTTCTGTTTTGGAAAGCTCACACTGAAGACACAGGTTAGCAAAGACTGGAGGAGGACTGGGAACAAACAGGAAAATCACTCAGGAGGCCTTAGAAGACAGATAGTCCTAAAAGGTCATGTCCTAATGTCAGTAGGGCAAGGAGGTTTTATCTCATTTCTCTTTTAAAAAATATATATTTATTTTTACTGATTTCAGAGAGAAAGGGAGAGGAAGAGAGGGACAGAAACATCAATGATGAGAGAAAATCATTGACCAGCTGCCTCCTGCATCCCCTACACTGGGGACGGAGCCAGCAACCCAGGCATGTGCCCTGACCTGAAATGGAACTGTGACTTCCTGGCTCAACCACTGGCTGGGCTTTATCTCATTTCTTAAGAAAATGTATTGACAATTAAAAGAAAACACACACCTGTTTATTATGAAAATTTTTTCTTAACTCTAAATCCCACCATATTGAAATAATCAAAGCAGAACTACTGAAGGTGATAGCCACAGCATCTGCAGAAAGGAGAGATTTAAGAGTGGAACCAGTAGTATCTGGTGGCAGCCTGGGGATGAAATAAAAATGAAACAAAGATGATCATGACTTTGTATTTTCTGCTATGAGCCAGTGGATGGGTAAGTTTACAATAAATAAAATCTCATTCCAAGAAAAAGTAGAGTAGTCTATATCCTCTCTGACAATCAGAGGAAAGGCAGAAAAATGATCAAACCTACCTGACTAAGGAAAAGATAGAAAGAGAATCAGAATATTTATCAATCAAGCTTCCCAATGCCTATTCCTGGTATATCATGATGGGAATCAAGTTCATTAAGACAAGAATTACAAAGGCACCCTGCAAGTTTATTCACTTATGCGCAAAAATTGGAGACAGACAGGGGGAGAAGCTGTGGAAGCTGAAGAAAGTAAACAGGCCTTGTGATCAAAAGACATAAGCTCTCACTGTTTACTCACCTCTCTGAGCTTCTGCCCCTACATCGGAGAACATGAAATAGCAGTCCCTGCATGGAGCTCAGGGGAGGATCGATGGATCTGAATGTATTTATAACCTGCAAAGCCCTTGACAAATAGGAGGTATTATCCCGTCGGTATTATTGCAAGAAGAGTTAAATGCACTTGGGTAAAAGCACCCTAGCTTCCAGTTATTCTGTCAAAATATTTATTGGACATTCATGTGCCAGCCTGATGCCCTGCACCCCGGAGGATGCATGGGTCCCTGCTCCACAAAGCGCTCATGGAACCAGCATGTTCACAATTTAAAAAAAAAAAGTCAGAAGTGATGGTATCTGTGAATTCAGGATGGCTTTGGCAAGAGAAAAATTCACCTAAGTGCTTCCTGGATCCAGCATCAGGCAAGGGACATAGGCATGTCTCCCAGTGGTGAGACAGTGTTCATTGTATTAGTATTCAAGTTGGAATCAAAGAAACCTTTGGAGGTGAGGAGGGTTCAAAGAGCAATTGCTGGATGTCAAAAACAGGAGCCCTGGCCAGTTGGTTGGAGCATCGTCCCACGCACCTGAAGGTTGTGGGTTCAGTTCTTGAGCAGGGCACGTATCTAGGTTGCGGTTTGATCCCTGGCTGGGGACAAAAGGAAGGCAACCAATAGATGTTTCTCTCTCACATCGTATCAATGATTTTCTCTCTCTTCCTTTCTCTCTCTCTAAAAATCATTAACAATAAAATTTTTTTAAAAACCTGGGTGAAGATTAAAAAAAGGAGAAAAAAAAAGAGAGAGCCAAGTGCCATAGCCATGAAAGAAAATCCAAAATTAAGGACTAGATTGGATAAGTGAAGAACTAATATATAGAGACTCAGAGAAGCAGAGGCACCATCTGAATAGACATTATTTGCAGGGTCTACCTGGCTGAGAATAGTAGATTTTACACGACTGGATTTATACTCAAGTTGTAAACGCTGTCTGGTACCCGAGAGGCCCTCAGGAAGGATTGGGGCATAGTAAGGGACGAACTCCAGCCTTGTCGTAAACACACCACAGTTTGCCTGGCCTGACCTTCCTACAACTCTCCAGACAGCTGTGCAGCTGTCCTCCAGGCTGCAGATGTCAGCCTTGGTGTGGAGGCAGCCCCTGTGCTGTCTAGAGCAGTGCTGTCCAATAGAAATATAACATGAGCTATGTTCAAAGTTTCCAATTTCCTAGAAGACACATGAAAAAAGTTTTTTTTTTTTTTAAAAAAAAAAGAGGAGTTAATTTCACTGGGCTGACATGGCTCAGTGGTTGAACATCGACCTATGAACCATGAGGACATAGATACCTGGTCAGGGCACATGCCCCTGTTTCGGCCTCAATCACCAGTGTGGGGTGTGCAGGAGGAGGCAGCCAGTCGATGATCTTCTCTCATCATTGATGTTTCTATTTCCCCCTCCCTTCCTCTCTGAAATCAATAATATTTTTAATTGAGTTAATTTCAATACTATAGTTTAACTCAAATATCTAAAATACTATCATTTCAACATGCACTCAATATGGAACATTTATTACTGAGATACTGAGAAGGATGATAAAAAGTCAACAGTTACCCTACAACACTGATAATGTCTACTTAATATAACGTGATGGTTAAAGTGAAGTGCAGTACTACCAAAACGAAGTTGGGCCACAGGAAAATGTCAAATATTTTTGACATTTCAATTAAAAACAAAATTTATAAAAATAAAAAGTTGTTCATCTGCACTAGCCATATTTCAAATTCTTAACTAGTGGCCAGTACTCTGGACAGCACAGTTCTAGGGTTTAGAAAGAGTATTAGGACTTCAAGGGAACTTAAAGATCACCAGATTGTGCTTTAACACTAGGAGAATTTTTATACCCATTTATCAGATGAGAAAACCCAGGCTTACACCAATAGGAGGGTTTCCTAAGACACATGGCAACAGTGTGATACAAAGGACTCACTTCCAGAATTCCTAATTCTTCTTATTTGATTTTTGTGTTAACATAGTATATCCACGTGTCTTGATCCTATATCTCAAGTGATACGTGGTTTATATGGGGAGTTTCAACTTACTCTTTGAAAAAAAAATGGCATAAACCTGGGACTCTATTCATACTCATTCCTGCTTCTTTCAACTTCCTACTTATCATTCAAGATATGCTGTGTGTGATCTCTCTTTGAAAACAAAGCACAGAAAATGAATTATTCCATAAACACTATACATAACAGCCAGCTTTCCAAGAACCTGCTCGTGCAGGAAAACCATCAAGAGTTGTTATATCGGTTTTATTCCTTCCTTGCGTAGCCACCATGTGGGTGTGTAACCACAAAGGGCAGCGTGATTTATTTGCTCACTGAGAGAATCCTAAAGCTCAAAACTGTCTGAAAGGCAAGAAACCATAATGAAGACTGTGAAAAACATGATACGAACAGGGAACAGATACATTTTTGACATCACTTCCTTCAAAATCTAATTGAAAAGGATTCTGATGACTCAGGCTGCAGAAACCCCGGGAGTGTGTAAGTCCCCCAGGCCATGTGGTAAATGTGGATGATAACAGAGCTGCCAGAGTTAGGCAGAGAGAGTGGAAGACAATCAGAGTCGGAATAAATGTGATAACCAGTTTTGTTTAAAGAAAACCTGCACTTTTACGGCAGTATTTTGCAATAAAAGATTGTGGATTTTAGAGCCAAAAGCTTTACTTGAATCCTAATGCTTCCTAATCCTGTGGCCTCTCTATTCCTCAGTTTTCCCACTTAACCCTTGTCAGGAAAGCAACAGTAGTTCCTCACAAAGACCAGTTACTTATCCAGTATGGCACCCTCCTTGTTAAACTGATCGTTTTTATTCGCCTCTCCATTCTTTTTGAATTTTCATGTTATCATCCCTTACCTCCATCATTGATAATATTATCAATAAGAAATCAATTCTGTGGCACATGCAGGACATTTGTCAACTCTAAGTCATCAGAGGCCTCCAGCATCTGCCTTCTCCGCCATCAGCAAGTTCTTTCCTGGGAGAGCGTTGGCAACATGCATCAGTAAGGACAGAATTTCAGAGCCGTGGTCACTGTTTGCCAAAGACCAAAGGCAAGAGCGGTGCTGAGCTTTGTCCAGGGCAGGTGTTAGAACAGATTGAACTTTTGGGACTCGGAAGAAAAATACAAAATATTGGAGAAGGAGGAAGCACAGTACGGGGAGCTATAAAACATAAACATGTTGGCTCCCAGACACTCTTTGTTCATGACTTAGTCTGGTTAATCCAATTTTATACCATCACAAGCAGATCTTCGGCCATGTAAATGGCTAACGAAGGCCACACAAAGGAGAACCTGACCTACTCCATAATATCATTGGCTGAAAAATAGCTGTCCATATTGTTTTGTCATTTAGGACAGATTTGTAATAATTAGAGCAGATGGAACAAACCGTTTAAATCCCAATAACGCACACATTAGTATCCATAACTGATTACACATTCTTTTGTCTAGCTCATTGGTAGTGACCCGAATAGTGGGGTTTCCTGCTTCTTTGCTTACAGCATATGCAGAGGAAGAGAAATAGTGGTTCTTACAATGTCCCCCATGTTAACAAATATCAAAAAAAAAAAAAAAAAAAGGCAAGCCCTACAAGGTGAGATTTTAAACACAGTATCCAAGAAGTGTGAGCCAAACTCTAGACAACATCTGGTAAGGTGAGACAAATGCCTCAGCAATTTCCCAGTACAAAATCACACATCTTCAGTCGCTTTTCAGATTGAATAAAAAAAAATGATAGGGAAACTGAACAAGACTGTACTAAATTGTCAAACTCAGAGACAAAAATGTTCCTCTTCCTTATAAAAGCATGTGAGATAACTTTAGCAGTAAATATATATATATATATATATATATATATATATATATATATAGAGAGAGAGAGAGAGAGAGAGAGAGAGAAAGTTCTCTCTCTCTTTCCTTTCTCTCTCTCTCTCTCTCTCTCTCTTACACACACACACACATACATCCCACACTTGAAAACCCAGAGTTTATGCATGCCGTCAAAGTCATCCTTACTTTCAGGGCTTCTTTATATTAAAATATTCTTTCATGACAACATTCGTAGACAGTAAACAGTATAAAACACATCTACAAAAATCAGAACCATCATCACTGGCAAAAATTAACCCCCCCTACAGTGGTTAAAATATTAAATACTCTGGATTTTAAAATATAACACAGGGAGGAAAAGTACTCAATGAAAGTCAGAAAATATAAGTTTTAGTCTTCTCTTGCACTGAATAACTTTAAGTATGATGTTGTACCGCAGTTTCCTCTTATCTTATAACTAGGGGCCTAGTGCACGGATTCGTGCACATTGAAAGGAAATTAATTAGAAGGTGGCCAGCGGGGCAGGACTGGAAGAGATGGGCCAGACATGCCCTGGAGCCAACCTTCCATGGTCCCTCCCTGGCTGGCTGCACTGGGAGCAGCGCTGGGGCTCAAAGGGCATCTGTGGAGTGAGCGGGGTCCCTCTGGCAGGTGGGGTCCCTCGGCCTGGCCTATGGGGATTGGGCCGAAACAGGCAGTACAACATTCCCCCAGGTGTCCTGGAGTGTGAGAGGCACTTTGCAAAGTTGCTGTCACTTGGCAGCTCTTGTATTGAGTGTCTGCTCCTGGTGATCAATGCGTGTCATAGCTATGGGCCAGCCAGGCGACTGGTCACTTAGTCTTTTATATATATAGACTAGAGACCCAGTGCATGAAATTCTTGTATCAGGTGGGGAGGTAGGGGTGTTTCTCAGCCCAGTCTGCACCCTCTTGCAATCCGAGACCCTTTGGGGGACATCCTTCTCCCAATTTGGGACTGCTGGCTCCTAACCATTGGCCTGCCTGCCTGCTTGATCATCTCTAACCTCTATACCTCCCTTCCTGATTGTCTCTAACTACTTGCCTGTCTGCCCGATCGCCCCTAATTACTCTGCCTGCCTGCCTGTTGGCTCCTAACTGCCTCTGCCCGTCTGCCTGCTGATTGCTTTTAACCACTTGCCTGCCTGTCTGATCGCCCCTAATTTCTCACTTGCCTGCCTGATCACCTCTACCTCAGCCCCCCGTTGCCCTGTCTTCATCTGGAAGGTTGTTCAGCTGTCCAGTCTAATTAGCATATTACGCTTTTATTATTATAGATGGTGAAAATACTGTCTTCTTTAGAGTTCATATGATACTGCACACCAAAAAACACATGGTCAGCAAACTTGCACAAGTTTGCAAACACAACTAAGCCATTCAACAATACTGAGAAACATAGGATTATGTCACTGTTAACAATAAGGATATATTGTAACAGATGAAAACATTTAAATGAAAGCTTTTCTCTTCTTCTTAAGAAATGAAAAACAATTATTAAATTAAACCAGAAATCAGGAAGATAGAATTAATTTAAAGGGCAAAATTTGTGAATTATAAATAAAAAGATAAGAACAAAAATACTAGATCTATTAGAAACCTAAGAAATACAAAGGAGGAAAAAAATACCAATACAAGTAGGAATGGGAAAAGGCATAATAATAGATAATAAATATTAAAATAATTACATGGGACATTATAAGTAATGTTTACAAATCCTTAGAAAATGTATAATTTTTTTAAACATTAATTACTATAATTGTACAAAAAGAAGTAAAAATATTTTTAAAAATCTATACTTAGAAGAGTTTGGAAAAGTGAAAAAAAATCTGTATTTTCAAAGTCTTCAAGATCACTTGACTTTATAGTCAAGTTTATCTAATTCTTAAAAAGCCTATCATCTTACATGTTTTCACATTGGAGTAAAAAAAAAAAAAAAAGATGGCTCCCAAATATATTTTATAAAGTAGCATTACTAGATGTAGATAATAGACAAATAACAAAAGCATCATTCAACTCATGTGAGAACGTATGAAAATTCTACAATAATTATTATAATACTAGGGGCCCGGTGCACAAAAATTTGTGCACTCGGCAGGGTTTGGGGGGGTACTTAATCCCTGCCTGTGCTCTCTCACAGTTTGGGACCCTGGAATCCATTGGGGCACACAACACACACGGAGGGCACACCTCCCTGTGTGCTGTGTGCCCCTCACCGATTTCCAGGCCTCAGCCTCAGGGCGGAGCTGGCTTGGATCCTCCGCCTCCCCCCCCACCCCCCACCCCTGCCCAGGCTGCCCAGCCACCTGGAATCCATGGGGGGGGCATGGGCACTCAGGGAGGATATCCCTCTCTGAGTGCCTGTGCCCTCACCCCATCATAGATCTACTTCCAGCTGCAGGGCAGCCTGGGGGCCTGGGCTGCCCTGCAGCCTGAAATCGATCGCGGGGGCTCGGGCACTCATGGAGGCGTGTGTGCCAGTGCCCCATGATCACGGACCTACTTCTAGGCTGCAGGACAACCTGGGGGCCTGGGCTGGCTTGTTCCCCCAGGCCCCAGCTGCCCTGCCGCCTGAAATCCATCGCAGGAGCACGGGCACACACGCCTCTGTGCCAGAGCCCCCGCGATCACGGATCTACTTCCAGCTGCAGCGCAGCCTGGGGGCCTGGGCTGCCCTGCCGCCTGAAATCAATCGCGGGGGCTTGGGCACTCACGGAGGCGTGTGTGCCCGAGCCCCCGCGATCACGGACCTACTTCCAGGTTGCTTTCTGCCTGGAGGTGTGGGGCTGCGGGTGATTGCTCCTCCGGCCTCCCCACCCGTGTGGCCTGTAGGAAGGCAACAGATGGCGGCAGCGGACACCCGGAGGCTTGCCATCCGCCGCCGCCATCTTGGCTGGGCTAATTTGCATACAGCCTCTCTGATTGGCTGGTGGGCATGGCTTACCCGTCCCGAAGAAACGGTTAATTTTACTATTTCGCTTTTATTAGTTTAGATGCAAAATACATCAGGAAAAAAATAAAACCCAATTTAAAAATGGGCAGAGGGCCTGAATAAATATTTCTGCAGCAAATAAACACAAATGGCAAACAAGTACACAGAAAGATGCTCAACATTGTCAGTCGTCAGAAAAATGGAAACTCAAACCAAAACGTGATACCCCTTAAAACCCAGCAGGACAGCTAGAATCAGAAAGTCAGACAAGTGTTGGTGAGAATGTGGAGAAATTGGAACAGTAATACATTTCTGGTGATGATATAAAATATGGCAGGTGACTATGTAAAACAGTTTGGTAGATACCAAAATAGTTAAACATAGAATTCTCCTATGACCCATCAGTATCTGTTGTCCTTAGCAATAGGAGCCTTTTTCCACCTGCCTATGCTCTTAGGAGATATCTAGCAGGTTTTGGGAAAATGATAAGGATGTGTTTCTATTTTAATGCAACCCTTCCATTACTCTTTCAGTTACTTACATCAATCATGCTTGAAGACCGTTATTAAGTTACGCTGTAATCTTCACCTGCCCAGATTAAAGAACCTGTCTCCTCTAACCTTTTCCTGGAGGAATGTCCTCATGGACCTTTTATTACATTCACTGCTCTTTTCTGACTCTCTTCAACAGTCATTAAGTCTTGTCTGAATAGAAATCATGAATAATACGTATAAACCCTTTAGGAAGGTGCCTTTGTGGGCTTGCCCCATAGGCTCCTTGAATCAGAATAGACATTACCTGCGAGGCATTCCCATTAAAGAAACATGATTTAATATTTCATAATTCTGATTCTGATTTGAACACCATTTATTGAGCAGTTACTTACGTGCTAGGCAGTATCCTACAGGACTTTCCCATGTCATCTTACTGATAGTTACAATGGCCCTTGGGAGAAGGCATTGTGAATTCCCATTTTATTGAGGAATAAAACTGAGGTTCATAAGTGACTGGTGATCCATCTAAGACCATAAAGCCAGGAGGCAGAAAAGAGAATGGGAAGAAGTAAAAGGCAGCAAGGCGCAGCAGTAACATTGAATTCAAGGGATATACTCTCACCCATTCAGCCCACTGAATCTAGGAGGGAAATGCTAAAGAAGAAAATTAAAACAAACTTGAGATGAACAGAATGCCATGACATTGTAATTGGCTGAACTGCTCATCCCCCTCTCCAGTGGTATTGGTTAGACACGTGTATATGCTAATCAGCCATTTCTGTAGGTGGGAAGAGCAGTCTCCTTCCCATTAAAGGAGCTTCAATCAGGTATTTCCACAGAACAGTTCAGAGAGTTTCCCTGCAGACAGAGGTCTGTAAGCTCTTTTAACTCTAAGAAGGAATTTTTTGCATGGAATTTTCTGAATGGGCAGTCTAATAGCTTCCCTTTCAAAGGAGCCTGCCAGGTTGTGTGACAGCAGGTTCATCCCAGACTTGAAATTGCCCTTCTTCCCCAACCTGTTTGACCAGGTGCTGACTGATTTGCATTTCTTCTTGACTGTGAACAAGAGGCAATGCATAGGAACAGCAGCCCTGGTCTCTCCTGGGTAATGGAATGGTTAAAACAGAAGTAGCCCCTGGGCTTAGAGTGGCTTCAAGTTTTGCTGATTCCCAAACCTATAGCAAACTTCAGGAAAACTTGTCGTGATACTTCAGAAAGGGAAGGGTTTCTTTCTGTAGTTAGACCGAAGAGAGTTGATCATTAGTCATTTGTTGTTTACTAAAGTCTCCCAATTAAATTTGAGAGACAGGGGGGAAAAAGTGAATTTTACATGAGTAGTTTTCAGATAAATACAATTGTTTACACATGAGAACAATTTTCTTTGTTCTACTCACTTCTGCACCAGAGGGAAGGAACTTGACAGAAGGAGACCAGCCACAGTCCTAAACCATTCTTTATTGATTTATCTTTCCCTCTTCCTGGCAACAAGGACTAGGACTCAATGATCTAAGATCTCCTAATAATTTTTGTCAAAAAAGAGAGAGAAAGGCCCACAACCGTTGGAACTGAGCACAGTTGGAATTAATAATGTTTTCTTTCAATAGTTTGTGTTATCAGGTGACCTTTGCTTACAAGCAAGCAACTGAAACCTTTTTGGCAGTGATAACAAGTAGCCTTGCTAATTAACTAATTTAAGAGTTGAACTGAAGAGGAATTATAGGTAGTTAACTACACAAGTGCAATCAATATCTTTACACTATCACTCCAATAAGATAAGTTCCACGAATGCTTGAGTAGGTGGCAAGCTAGCTTCTTGTGAATAGAGGTTTTCGGGCAGTGGCTTGATGGCTGCTTTGTTGTGATATTATAGAGTCCCATACAGAACTCAATGGTCTCTGAATCTTCAACCTTGAGATTTTATAATTCTTTCCTTTCCTTTCTCTGAACCTCCATTATTCAGCTTGTGCTACACTAAAAAACAAACACATTTCCCAATGCATCACAACAGAAACGACAATAAAACATTTGTTTTTCGCTCATGCTACATAAGGCTGCCAGCCAGCTCAAGCTCTGTTCCAGGTCTACTATGAATTTGCTCCACTTATCTTCCTTTGTGGACAACAGGATGAGAAAGCAGCCCTTGGTACAGCACCTGCCTGGATGCAATCTACATCCTATTCACTCTCGTGCTAACGGCCAAAGCAAATTCCAAGGCCTACAGGGAACACTGTAAGTGATAAGATAAAGGATGCAGAAGTATATTCCTCATTTAAGCGTGGAAGTAACAGATAGCTATGAAGGACACTGCAATTTAGCACAGAACCACTCAGGCAGGGGACATGTGGATCATAATTAAAATTTTCCCAGCAGGGTGCAACATCAGACATCAATTAAAATGACACTGGGATCTGGACCTGCCATGTCTCCACATAATTAAAAAAGCATAGATAAAATCAATAGAAGAGCTTTCAAGGAAGTTGGGTTATAACAAATGTTAACACGAGGCAACGGAGACATTTAGGGCATTAAGATAGATTTCGGTTTGTTTTTCCCCCCTCCCTTTGTGTTTCTCATAGGCAGGTTGTAAGGCTGCTGGCCATGTCAAAAGGAACATGGATACTCGCTGCAGGGACACACAGGACACAGAAAGAATCCCTTTCCGCTCTGGTTCTCTCCCTAAGATGTCTTCCAGCTCTAATATTCTTTGACCTGAGGTAAGAGATGTGAACAAAAGCTTTGTAAAATAATGAGAGGGAGGGAAGAATCATCATTAATGTTAGTTGTGTTAACTAAAGTTAATATACTTTGTGCATTAATCAACAACTACTATGTGTAATAATACAGATGACAACCCAGATTAGGCTTTATTGAAATGGGAAGTGAGAAAAACAAATAACCAATTATAACAGAGTATTGTAGAAGGAAGGTGGTGCTTACCTCCACCTCTGCAATACAAAGGCGAGGAGGGTTTACTACAGCAAGCACTTCCAAGGTCTTTTGGAGTATAGAGTTAGAAGCATTCTGGTTTCATTACCAGCTGCTTCAGTTACTACCTGGGAATCCTGAGTAAATTTCCAATCTCTATTGACTCTAATGTGCTCCTCTAAAACGGACAACAATGTTTACCAAAAATTTAGTATATTTTGATGAAATGTCCATTAAGTTCTAGGCTTTGGATATTCAGTCGTAAGCAAAGCAGACATCTCTGTTCTATTGATGTTTGCCATGTAGAGAGAAACCAAGATCATAAATACATGCAGTACTATATAGCATAATGTTAGGTGGTATTACTTAGGATGAAGAAAACTAAATTGGATGGAAAGCAGCCAAGATCAGTGGTAGGCGTTCTGTGACAGCAGGC
Organism: Murina feae; assembly: GCA_004026665.1. Classification (NCBI taxonomy): domain Eukaryota; kingdom Metazoa; phylum Chordata; class Mammalia; order Chiroptera; family Vespertilionidae; genus Murina; species Murina feae. Next base: position 15,344 of record PVJC01037640.1, read on the forward strand.
AGTTAGGGAAGGTCTGTTGGTGGAGAGACCAGAATGAAGAAAGAGTGAGAACCACAGGCTCTTTGGGGGGGATGAGCATTCCAGACAGACAATACAGAAAGTGCAAAAACCTCAAAGAAGATATGAAGTTATTATATGAAATAATAACTTTGAAGTCAATGTGACTAAAGCAATTTAATGGAGGAGATGAGAAGGAAGAAGTCAGTGCAGGCCAGATTATACAGTTTCATAGGCCAGGTTGAGACTACGTGTTGATATGGATGGGATGCTATGTCAGGAGACAGTTTTGTACAGGAGTAATAGCTTTGAAACAGTACATGCTACGTAATGTTATTTAGGAAAAACTCTATTTTCTGTCCCTTATCCCACCCATAGTAAAGTAAAGCATCCCACAACTTCGAAACACAAGGCTCTTGGAATAGAGATTTGTGAAATTTTAAGGGATATTTTGTTATCATTAATGCAGAGTTAGTAGAAGAGATGACTTCTAAGCCTGGTTGCCCATGAAAATCTCGTAATTTCCCCCAACTCATTTATCTGCCCCTCCTCCAAATAGTACTGGCTACATGCAAATTATCTTGTCCACAAAATCTAGACTTGCTCCAGGTTTTCCTGTGCCAGTTGACATTCAACAAATGAAATGCCAAGTTAGCTATGACACAGTCATCTTTCTAACATGAGGGAAAATTAAAAGTATTCCCACTATATATATATATATATATATATATATATATATATATATATATATTCTGATAATCTAATCCTATATGAGTGGAATTTGAGGTCATGCCTCAGAAACTCCTTCTTAAAATATGAACAAGTAACCTCAAATGAATAATATAGTAGACCAATGACATTTTCATGTGGAAAATCAATAGATTAGCCAGTTGGTCACCAAAAAGACCCTAAATAGCCTTCTAACACAGAACAAATGAATTTGGCCTTGTAAAATAAATAGAGAAGAGTCTGAAAAGGTTAGGTCTCAAGGATTGCCGACCCAGAGTCATGGAGCAGAAATGAGGAAACTAATGCAAACATGATATTTCTCATCTCTCTATTGTTCTATATTCCTCCACATGGAATGTTGCCCCAACCCCAACACTCATATGTTTTTTTCTGAGTCCAGTTCAAAGGCTGCCATAGTCATGGAGATTCCTTGATTCCCCAGAAGGAAGAATCTCTCACATGAACTTCCACAGGGCTACCTGTGCCTCTCTATGGCACTCAACACTTCCTAACTTGGATGTCAGTTACATTTTTGCCCTGCATATTTTTTTTCTGCCTCCCCTACAATTATAAAAACAACTCGAGGCTAAGTCTTAGTTGGATTAACCCTTGTGATATCCCTCTCCATGTCTGGGAGCTTTGTACAGTGCTTTATCCAAAGTAGGCATCCTGCCCTGACCGGTTTGGCTCAGTGGATAGAGCATTGGCCTGCGGACGAAAGGTCCCAGGTTCAATTCCAGTCAAGGGCATGTACCTTGGTTGTGGGCACATCCCCAGTAGGGAGTGTGCAAGAGGCAGCTGATCAATGTTTCTCTCATTGATGTTTCTAACTCTCTCTCTCTCTCCCCTTCTCTCTGTAAAAAATCAATAAGATATATTAAAAAAACAAACAAACAAACAAAAAAGTAGGCATCCCATAACTGGTAATAACACAGATGGCTTAAGTGGAAGGAAGGAAGGGGGGAAGGAAGGAAGGAAGGAAGGAAGGAAGGAAGGAAGGAAGGAAGGAAGGAAGGAAGGAAGGAAGG
>PVJC01037641.1:0-17116 GCA_004026665.1 Murina feae
CATCGGGGAGCGAGAAAGAGGCAGCAGGGGGGCAGTGGCCTGCTTGGTGGGCTTCCCAGGCCCCTTGCAGGGCACCAGGAAGTGGGAAAGCAAGGTGGCAGGCCGGGGAGTGGGAAAGAGGCAAAGGGGGTCAGTGGCCTGCTTGGTGGGCTTCCCAGGCCCTTTGCGGGGCACCAGGGAGCGGGAAAGCAAGGCTGCAGGGGCTGGGATCCTGCTTGGCAGCTCCCCAGACCCCTTGGCGGCACCGGGAAGTGGGAAAGGAAGGCAGCAGGAGACGGGTGAGTGGGAAAGAGTTGGCGGCCTGCTTGGTGGCTTCCCAGGTCCCTTCCGGGGATCAGGGAGCAGGAAAAGGCTGGCCTGACCATGAGGCGGGGTTTTCCCTGCTTTCTGGTGGCTGGAGGAAGATGGGCAGTAGGCAAGCTTGGGAGGCAGGCAGCACCAGCCCTGGCCACAGCTCAAAAAAGAGAACAACATGCAGGGGTGGGCAAGAGTCTGAGAGATCAACATAGAGGGGGTGCCTGCTCCAAGCCTCCACAGTGTGCCTGGGGACAGGCCCCCAGCAGGTAGACACACACAGGAGGACTGCTCCAAGCCTCAGATGCAGCTGGGGGCAGGTCCCCAGTGGCCACACACACACACACACACACACACACACACAAGGTGCCTGGCAGACTGGGGCCATTATAGGACATCCACTGAGGGGTCCCAGACTGTGAGAGGGCACAGGCCAGGCTGAGGGACTCCCTCCACCCCGAGTGCACAAATTTTTGTGCACTGGGCCCCTAGTAAAAGATTAATATGCAAATTACTGTCATCTGCTACATCCCAAGCCATGTCCAGCAGCCAATCAGAGCGACTATATGCAAATGGACCAAACCAAGATGGTGGCCGGCAGCTGTGGAGCTATAGCAAACAGGAGGCTTCCTTGCCCCAGTGATGGAGGAAGCTGCCTGCCTAGGCAGGCTGTGGCCTCTGTTCAAGGCAACAAAGTTTCAATTATAGACGCCACGGACCTGAAGCAAGCAGGAGGCTTCCTTGCCCCAGTGATGGAGGAAGCTGCCTGCCTAGGCAGGCTGTGGCCTCTGCTCAAGGCAATAAAGTTTCAATTATAGAAGATAAATAAACCCCAGATACTTGCTTCCAGCCAGCTTCACTGGGAGCTTGGGTGGCTGGGTGCTGTGGCCAGTCTGCAAACAGCCATCAGCCCCTCACCCAGGATGGCCCACCCTCCTGGGGTGAGGGTCCCTGCTGGGGGTTTAGCCAGGCTGAAAATGGCCCTTACCACCTCACCCAGGCTGGCCAGGAACCTTAGCGGGACCCCTATCCTCATCGGAGACACTCTTCAGGGCAAAGCAACTGGCCTCCCCCTGTGCTCCAGGCCTCTATCCTATATACTAAAAGGGGTAATATGCAAATTACCCCTAAAAGCAGAAAGACTGTGAATGACTGGTCACTATGACAAATATTGACCACCAGAGGGCAGACACTCAATGCAGGAGCTGTCTCTGGTGGTCAGTGCACTCCCACAGGGGAAGCTCTGCTCAGCCAGAAGCCAGGCTGATGGTTGCCAGTACAGAGGTGCTGGTGGGAGCCTCTCCTGCCTCCTCAGCAGTGCTAAGGATATCTGACTGCAGCTTAGGCCTGCTCCCTGCTGGCAAGTGGACATCCCCCGGGGAATCCCAGGCTGCCAGAGGGAAATCTTACTTCCATCTTAGCCCTGATCACCCAATGAGCAGGCCTAAGCCAGCAGGTGGACACCCACTGAGGGGTCTCATAATGGGAGAGGGCACAGGCTAGGATTAGGGAGCCCAGCTACCCCGCAAGTGCACAAATTTTTGTGCACTAGGCCTCTAGTATATATATATATATATATTGCTTCTAACGACATGTCCGTGAACAGAACCATCTACCCTCTCCTTCCTGAGTTGTTCCTTTATCATGCATTTGTCTTCCTCCAACTCTAGCCATTGATTTTGTATCCTTTAATATTCTCAGAACACCTGCCTTACTGTGTCTTCCAGATAGGAAGAAAGAAACTCATATTTGCTATATGTTTTACATAGATTATCTCCTGGAATCCTCACTGTAACTGAACATGAGAGACATTCTTATGGTGAATAAGCCCTACAGTGACCCCCACCGAGTTACTACTATCTACAATCTCCTAATCTTGTGACATATTTCTAACAAATAGAATATGGCAAAGATGGCAGAATGCCACTTCTTAGATTAGGTAATGCTAATAGCAAAGGTGATGTGATTATCACTCCCATGATTCTGCTATTTTATAAAATTTCTTAAGATACTGGAGGGAGAAATTATCTTTTTGGCCTTGAAGAAGCAAACAGCCATATTATCCACTGCATATGGAAAGGGTCACATGGCCAAGAGTTCAGTGTGGCCACTACCCAACACCCAGTAAGAAGTCAAATAGCTACCAACAAGTCCATTCTGCCAACAAAACAGAATAAGCTTGGAAGTGAAAGTCTTCCTCACCCATGAGAACACAGCATGGCTGACCCTTTCACTGCAATCTCATAAGACCCTGGGTAAAACACCCAGTTAAAGACATGCCTCAATCCTGACCCCCAGAAACTGTGGAACAATAAATGTGCACTGCTAAAGCCACTAGGTTTGTGAAAATTGGTTACTCAGTAATAGAAAACTTATACAACTGTTATCTGTTTGGAGAACATAAGTGTGCACGCTTTGGAGAACTTAAGTGACTTTGTTCAAGGTCTCATAATCAGTAAGCAACAGGATGTATGTGTAAACTTAGGTCTCTTTAAAGCACAAAGGTCAAATGCTCTCCAATATGTTATGTTGCCTTTCCACATTTCCCTTCTTATTACCTGACATTATTGATGACATGTTACCAGGTATGGGTCACACTATGACTTCTGGCAGTTATGAAGCTACACTGTACATGGTCTTGAAGTTAAAAATTTAAGAACTCAAGTCATGTGTTCCTCACCCCCTCCATGGCCATCCTGTTGAAGAAGGCTGCCCACTCCTCACCCTGAAAGAGAGGAGGGAGGACAGGAAAAAGGCAGAGTAGAATGGAGAAAGCTATGTTGGAGAGAGGTTCTCACCCACTCAAAAGGGATAGTAAGTGAATGTCCTTTAAAACAGAACTGCACTACCTAGGATAAAGTTCTGAGGATAGAATAAGCCTCCCACCAGGAATACCCAGAGGCAGAAGCCCAAAACTGATTAATATGGCTCCATACTTTGAGTTGATGCTGGGCAACAATTAATCCTGCAGCTTCGCTTCAATATAATTGGCTTGGGTTGGGTGAAAGGACACTGACTTTGAGCTTGAAAAGTTAAGGATATCTTAGGAGCTTATGTTTGATGTGGCTTATAGAGGTTGAAATTTCTCTGGTTAGGCTTGTCAGCTGTTAGGCAGAGTTGGACTATTACTTCATATGCGCCTCAGTTAAGTTACTGGAACAGCAATAAACTAGGCATGTCAACATTTTGACATGCCACTTTACATGGAAGCACATCTAGGAAGTAGTATAAATCTTAGCTCTATCGAGTCCATCATAATCCGCAATTTCTAAAGTACAACTTCAGAAAGAATTCAACAAACAGTTGTGACCCTATTCCATGCCAGCCCAGGGCTGAGAGCTAGGGGGCAAACAGGTGAGATGTAGTCCACAGCCTCCCATCTATAGTCCTCTAAGACAGAGAAACATGTGCATGAATAACTAAACAGCCTCCAGACATTTGAAGAAGACCAGGTGACAGGTGGAAAAGGCCTAAGAGAAAGACTGTCATTTGCTCTAAGAATTTCTAGAATTTCAAATTCCTCCCACTGCTTTTCCTTTGATGAAAGACCTTATTGCAGTTGATAACTTCCTATGTTAACAGGCAGGGTCCAGTGGAAAAGAGGTATGAGATCGATGAACACTTTTCCACTTTATCATCTTCACCATTCAAGTAAAAGGTATGTATAGACAGTGTGGAATGAGTACTTAAGAATACAAATAACTAGATCCTGTAATCTAGTTAAAGAAAACTAAATTACATGCTAAATTAAATACCTAAGAGGCACAGGAGATGTAGGAGCCTTCTTGTTGCATCTCCTTTAGAGTCCAGTATCTCTTTAACTTTTTAGGATACTGGTTTTAATGTTTATACCTGGTTGGTACTGCAAGGGAGAGAAAGAACAAGGAAAGGGATAAGAAGAAATAACCTGGAGACTATAGCACAAGAGTAAAAAATGCTAGCTTTAATCAAACACTGATTTGAATCTGGGCTCTGCCACTAATTTCCTTGTTTTATCTTGGGCAAGTTACCTACTATATCTGAGCTCAGTTTCCTCATTTGGGCCTTCCAGATAGCTGTTAAAAACAATATAAGATGATGTATGTGAAGCATGTATGTGGTCCATAGATAGTAAATACTCGAAGGTTATTTTTTGAAGGAAGAAATGAAGGCAAAAAGACAGGCAGGGAAGACAGAAAACAGAGGGGAAAACACTGACTCTTCTTTGACTCTCTTATTTTCCTTGATTATTTTAAGGCTTTCCTCTGAAATCTCTCATTTATCTACCTTCCTCTTTTAACAAGAGACCAACTAGTGCTGAGGACTGATTGCTCCTGGTTTCCAGAGGCAGTTCCATAGGATTCAAGGTGCTTTGTGGAGGAGGACGGCCCCCCCCCCCCAAAAAAAAAAAACATGACAAAATATGGCATGTTTTAAGAAATACTACAGAAAAATTAAACCATTTTTTTTTACTATAAAAATTTTTAGGTCCTCTTTCCGCCATCTTTCCATGCCATCGTAATGGAGCACATAAATGTCCTGGCTGAGGCTCTCGAGTATCAACAATGCTGAAAACAGAGGGAAACGCCAGGTTATTATTAGGCTGTGCTCCAAAGTCATTGTCTGGTTTCTAACTGTGATGAAGACATTGGTAAATTTGAAATTACTGTTGGCCATAGAGCTGAGAAAATTGTTGTGAACCTCACCGGCAGTTTGAACGAGTGTGGAGTAATCAGCCCCAGATTTGATGTACAACTCTAAGATCTAGAAAAATAGCAGGACAACCTGCTTGCATCCTGTCAATTTAGTTTCATTATACTGACAACCTCAGCAGGCATTATGGACTATGAAGAAGCAAGATGGAAACACACAGGAGGGAAATTCCTGGGATTCTTTTTCCAGGGATATAATACATATATGTGCAAATAAAAGGCCTCAATAGGCAAAATATTTTTTCACTATTTTTTCTCTAATGTACATTTTAACTCTTCCAGATGATAATATAGTAGATAGCACCTCCCAAGTTAACTTGCAAGAAGCCAATTTTTTTATAGTGTATCGCATGAGGCTAGGGTTCCATGGCATAGCTTCTTGAGGAAGACTGATGTATGTTAAGATAGAATAACAGTAGGCACTACACTGTCTGTCTGAGGGACAAAGTCCCCAGAAAAGACTGTTAATAAAATAATCTGGAAGAAGAATCCCATGTTCCCCATAAACTAAGCTATACTAATCATTCAAACCTCTCTGGCCCTCTGTTTCTCATTTGTAAAATTAGAGATTGAAGATACATATTCTAAGTACCCTTCTCACTTTAATAGTTGAACTCTTGCACATGGGCATCAACTACACAATTCAAAACGTGTTCACATTACTATTTTCCTTCTTAGATAACTAGCAATTCACTTCTAGGAAGCCTTCATGATGTTCCCTGAGTACCCACCACAATCTGTGCTCTGTGATAGATGCTCCACACTCACCACACTCTTCAGGTTTTTTCAATTGATTATTAATTCAAGGACTCTCCTTATGAACAAAATAGAAATGGAAAGAAAACACTTTAAATCAGCAGTCAAGACTTTCCAGAGCCTCGCCATTTTATATTCTTCATCTCTCAATAATTCTATGTCAACCTTAGGAACTCAAGGCAGGGCAATACCCCAGGTCAGGATGGCATGTGGTAGAAAAGAGAAAGAATGACAAGACCTGATTTTCTTATAAGAAAAAAAGGTAATATGGATGTAGAAATGTGAAAAGGAACCAGACAGTATTCTGAATCGCTAGAAGCACAGCAACTCTGACCTCCATTCAAATGGGGCATATGATCAATAAAATTAGTCATAAATCATGTGTAAATAGATAGATCTCCATCTTTCCCCAAACCCAGTGGGGAGATGGACCTAGGAAGAAGTTTAATTTCCTTTGAGAGAAAGATAAAAATTAGAGGAGAGGGGGAAGAAAAATATCCCAATGCGGACTTCTTCAAGAAACAGCTATCCTACCCTAGCCAGTTTGGCTCAGTGGATAAATCATTGGTTCAGGGACTGATGGGTCCCGGGTTCAATTCTGGACAAGGGTACATACCTCACTTGAGACTTGATTCCCAGCCCTTGCCAAAGCGTACATGGAAGGAACTAATGGATGTGTTTCTCTCATAGTGATGTTTGTCTCTGTGTCTCTCCCCCTCCCACTCTCTCTAAAAAAATCAATGAGAAAATATCTTCCAGTGAGAATTAAGAAAAAAAATGGCTATGCTAGTTTTATATTCTCCAAAGCCAAGCATATAATGATGGTTCAATGAATGTTAGCTGATTGGTTGACTGGTGTTGATTTTCTGGCATTTGTAGAAATTCTGGGACAAAAATAGAAGTCCACGTAAAGTCTGTCTGTTTCATTGGACTTTAGGACCTATTGCTGATTTTCCTGTTGGCCTCATGTTGACCCTACACTTCTTAACATGAACTCTTCCTAACCATGCTGGGCACTGTTCTACATCAGAGGTTGTTTCAGAGTACCAATAGATAAAGTTAATCCACCAGCCCAACCAAAATCCCCATGATGTTCAGACGGACCCATGTTGCTCTATGACTTAATATTTGTGTGATTCTGAACAAGTTTTATAGCCTCTGCAGGTCTGGGTTTTTTCATCTATAAAATTGGAATTCTGTTTACTCAATGGGAAGTGATGTGGATTAAGTAAAAAAATTTTGGATTTCACTTGTTCATTCATTTAACATTTTTTTGAAACTTCACCATGTTCTAGGCTGCGTTATACACTAACGATATACTAGTAAGTAAAACACTCAATTTCTAGTCTTCTGGAACTCAGAGTCACGGGGAAAGAGATGTGTAAAAATGAGCAAGTACAAGTGTATGGATGAATGTATGTGTCACTTGGTTCAGGAATACATATACTCAGTTTCTAATTTCAGGGAGGTCAGGAAAAGCTCACCAAAGCTGGCAACATCTGAACTGAGTCTTGAAGAGTCATTAAGAATAGCCAAGTAGAAAGGTCAGAGGTGGGAAGACAAAAAGGTGACCATTAGAGACAAAGAGAAAAGCATCTATTAGTACAGGGTGGTAAGATATGGTAGATTCAGAGAACCATAATCAGTTTCCTATGGACAGAACTTTGGGTTTAAGTTGAGGAATGATAGAAACTGAGAATAAAGAAGAAGGCAGGAGTCTGCAGCCAGAAAATAAAAATCAAAGCTCTTTGGTGTTTGTTTTCAGTTTTCATCTTGATATCACTGGAGAGCTATTGCAAATTTTTAGTCTGGGAACTGACATGAATAATCTTATATTCTAGGAGGATCGGTCTGACAGTGTGAAGGACAGATTAGAACAGGGCTAGATCATAGTCAGGGGAAGGAGACAATTGCAGTAATTCACATAATAAATGACAAAAGCAATAAGAGAGGAAATAAAGATAAGTAGGTACATAAAGGAGATAAATGAGAAAGAGAATCACTCCCAGGTTTCTACCTTGGAACACTGGGTAGATGGTGGTGGCAAGGTTAATATAAGAAGAGAACACTGAAAAGAGAGGGGAGATGGGAGTTTAGTTTTGAGTTTGATGAACTTGGGGTATCTTTGGGACATAAAAGTGAAGATTTTAAGAAGGTGGTTGGGCACGTAAGTCCAAGGCTTAGGAGAAAAATCTGGGTATAGAGATTTGGAAACCATCACTTTTAGGCATAGGTGTTATATAAAGTCTATGTGGGTAGGTCCCTGAGAAGATTAAGAAAGGAACTCTGGAGCACACCAATAAACAAGCGTAGGTGGAGTGAGAAGAAGGGTGAAAGGAAGGAGAGACAAACAAAACAGAGAGGACGTTGCCAGAAGAAAAGAGGGGTCACTCATGTCAACCGTCAAAGAGAGGTCAGGAGGTAATAAGTCAATTTCTTGGACTGAGAGCTAGGATGTCACAGTGACAGTAGGAAGGGCAATGATAATGGAAGCACTTCGTACAGTGTTAACAGACAACTTCCATTCTGTTTCTCCAGTATACAGTGTGACCCTATATTAACCACTTGAAATAAGTTTGTCTCTTAAAACATTTTTAATCTTTAAATTTAAAAAATTATTATATTGTGGTAAGAATACTTAACACGAGATCAAGTCTTTTAACACATTTTTAAGTGCACAATACAGAACTGTGAACTACAGGTACCACATTGCACAGCAGATCTCTAGAACTTACTCATCCTGTACAACAGAAACTTTAAGCCCAATGATTAGCAACTGCTAATTTCCCACTATGCCCTAGCCCCTGGCAACCACCATTCCACATTTTGAATCTATGAATTTGACTATTTAAAGTATCTCATATTAGTGGATTCATGCAATGTTTGTACTTCTGTGACTGGCTTACTTCCCTTATCATATGCCCTCCAGGTTTGTATATATTGTCGAATATTGCAGACATTCCTTCTTATGTAAAGTCGAATAATAATCCATTGTTTCAAGTAAATATGTCTTCACCCATTTACAGTGGGAAGTTGTATCTCTAACCATTAATTGGTCATCTTTCCCCTTTACTGCAATAGAGGCCTATGGTTCCTCTACTTCAGAATTGCTATTTGTTGAGCCAGACACAGAACCAAGTATTTGATTTTGTTTTAAAAATTACCTCAAAAATGGTGGCACAACTCTGCTACCTCCCTCCTGCACTCCCCTCTGGCTCTCAAAGAGTGTGCTTCCAGTACTTTCCCTTTGTGACCCGAAAGCAGAGGAATGAATGCTGCAGGAGACATGGGGTTGCTGACCAGCCCTCACTGCTAGAGGGGCTCAGTGGGAATCCTCAGATAAAAGGCAAGAGAGAAACGATAGATGTTATTTCTGGAATGATCATGACAAGAGATGTAAAGAGAAGCTTGCTCCAGGGCTAGATAGAAAGGTGAACCAGAAGGTGGCAAAAGAAAGAAAAGCTTCCCTGGTGTCTTTGCAAAGCTGTAGGAAAATATTTAGAATGTGTGAATATTGAGAAGTTGGAAACTGAAGAATGAAAGACCCCAGGGATGGTTAACTAATGCCATGTGCCTGTCTGCATATAAAAGACCAAGTGAGACTCTTGACATAAAGCACAGATTTTAAGAAATCTGTTGCTGACTCATAGGCAGACTGGTGGTTGCCAGAGGGGAGAAGTGTTGAGGGACTGAGTGAAAAAGGTGAAGGGAGGAAGAAATGCAAATTGGGAGTTACAAAATAGTCACAGGGATATAAAGTACAGCAGAGGGAATGTGGTTAATGATATTGTAATAACTTTGTATGGTGCCAGGTGGGTCCTGGAAAAATTGGGAGGAAACTTTGTAAAGTATATGATTGTCTAACCACGATGCTGTACACCTGAAACAAATAAAAAATATAAAATGCAATTAAAAATAAAATGGAAGTAAATAAAGAGAAATCTGTTGCTGATGCTTTATATCCGTTGGTCTCTGCTTAAGATTTCAGATAATAGCCTTGCAGGGTGATGCCAATTCGAGGATGTACAGGGCGTTCCCAGCACTGGCTCCCTCAAACTGCCTGCTGCCAGTGAGTCAACTGGTTCTGTTTCTGACAGTTTATTTTCGTTTTTGCCGAGTTTCTCTATACAAGTGCTGACTCTGTTCTCCTTTGTAGCTGAAACTGTAAAAGATCTGGAGTCCAGTTCTGGGCTGGTCCTGTCCAGATAAATAAGGTCCCGGCATCTCCCATCCACCGTTGGCCATTAAGAGTTCTGCAAAGCCCAGCCAGAGGCTTACGAAGAGTTCTCAGGTTGAAGATGAATATCTGGCCCCAAGTTCTGGCTACTTCCCTACAAACTAGAGAAACAGAGGCTTCCAGAGAGGGCAGGAACAGTAAGAAACAATATTTCCACTGAGAAGTGGAACTGAGACCCTCAGACTTCCACAGCCTTCCCCTCACCACCCCCGAGTAAAAAAAAATAAATTGGCAATTACCTGAATTAGGCCAGTTTTATTACTTGTTTAGTTGCACTACACTTTTGAGACATGTGGAAAGATAAGAAATTAGTGGGGAGTTAGTTGCATGTCATTTTGAGGGAATCACCATTCAATCAAGAAAACCACCTGGTACAAGATATCCAAGGTATTCCAATGCCACATAATGCTCATGTCTCTTTCTACGCACCAGCAAACCTGCGCGCCAAATGCCACAGCTTTGCTCAGGCTTGTTCTTCTAACCTGCCTCGGCTCAGACGAGGACCATAATCCCGACCAGCGATGACTGTACTCAGTTGCCAGAGGCAAAAACAAAAAAAAGCTGGACACATTTGACAAACACTGTGCATGAAGCTTAAATTTCAGAGCAGCAAGAATTGATAGGAAAGGGAAGCAGGCATCAGAACACTCAGGAGCCAGGGCGTTGAATCCACACTGCACCCTCTGCAAAACCAGTACGGCAGCAGATCTTTCCTGTGCTACGTTCAGTGGGATGGTGTGGTTGAGAGAGTCTCTGGAATCTGACTACACAGTCTAAATCCTGGCTCCTCCACCTCCTAGCTGTGTGACCTTCAGAAAACCACTAAACCTCTCTGGTCCTCATGAGTGTGTGTGTGTGTGTGTGTGTGTGTGTGTGGTTTATTTTTCATCTTAAATAGCAACACCATAGAGATTTTATGAAGATTATTGTGTTAATACAAGTAACCTGCATAGAACAGTGCCTGACTTATAAACACTGACCTATTGTGAAAGTGGTAGATGGCAATTACTAACATTTTATTATCTGTCAGCCAGGGTTCCCCCTGCTTTAGAGAATATTCCACAGAAGAATTGGTGCAAACTAGGCTGTGACTCCCTACTTCTTCTGAGGCCTTTCCTTTTCCCTGCTTTCTGCCATGGGTGGAGTCTTCATTGTTCCTTATCCCTTTCGAGAACTGTCTTCCCTTTTTTTTCTAGTTTCTCTTGGAGTATCTTCCCTTTTCCTAATTTCTCTCTTTCTTTCTCCATCTATCTGTCAATTTTCCCTCACACTCCTTTCTTAGTAAACAAAATCCAGAACACCGCAGGAACTACTTTAAAATGTGTTGAACAAATGGTAAGCCAGAGCGTGAATATACAATTTAGGCCTAGAATACAATAATGACTTCAAATTATAAAAAGGAAAAAACAAAGCCCTATAAATCATTTCCAATTTTGAAGAAGGGGACCCCAGAGGAAGAGATAAGTAGTCACTTACAAAACAATATCCAGAAACACAGAATAAAATAATAACAACAATACTTTACAGTGGGGACTTTGGTGGTCTATGTGTGCACCTGTGACACAGCCTCTGACTCCAATCACCAATGTCTCTTTCATGAAGGCGTCACAAATGATCGTATTGCATAAGGCAAAGGCAGTCAGAGGTTTCTCTCTGATAACTCAGTAGCAAGGTCCCAAAGAAGGCTGCTCTGGGTCGTTTAGTGCTGCAAATTGCTAAGGCAAGAGGCAAGAGAAGCGTGACAGCGGAGAAATTCAACTTCCTTCCTAACCCCCTTCCTGGAAGGTAGCTGTTAATAAAGCCCAAATGGCTGAGCTCTCCCATCTACAAAAGAAAGTTCTAAAAATAGACAATTCTTATAACTAACTAATGAATAAATAGTAGTCACTAACAATGTGCCATAGAACAGTGTGGGAAATCCAAAAGGGGACTTGTAACCACAGATGGTCTGAACTAGGAGGAACCTTAGGGATTGAATGCAACCCTCTTGTTTTATACGTGGGAAATGAAGCCCAGGGTTAGTAGGTGGCTTGCCCAAGGTCACCCTGTAGGTTGATGGCAGAGCCAACACTTGACAAGCCCATGGGAATGGACTCCCCATTTTTCTGATACTAGAACCAAATTGAGTCGTGCAGCAGTGAGGGGAGGCAGCACAGACAAGGAAGGCAGAGAAGGGGATGGGGAACATCCCTGCCAACAGACTGGTTATAGAGATTTAGTGAAAGTTGAATCCAAGATTGAAAAAGTAACCCCAAGAGGAAATGGAGCAACAAGACCCACCAGGCAAACCGCTGCTGTCCTGGAATGCATGGTTATTAAAATGGTGTCCTGGGGAATTGGGGGTGTTCCAAGAATTAGCTCCAAAGAGCCAAATAGGCTTTTCATGTTCTAAAAATGGCCCGAGCTCTCCCTGGTGAAGAAGGGCCCAGGTGCTCATCTATTATTGAGCATGTTTAAAAAGGCATTTAGGAAAGAGCACCCAGAGACAGATTTGCAATGACAACATCAGTCCTGGGAGAGAAGGGAGCAGAGTTCATGTTCAGCGATATGGGAAGAGCCAACACAGGCAGGTGTGCTGGCATCATCCAAAACACCTGTTGGCATCCCCCTCAAACAGTTCCCTGGGAAGTGCACAGACCACAAATGCCAACAATGACAGACCTTCCAATGGTCAACACACTCAGATCAATAAGCCATTGCCAATACTTTATACCTTGTGCATGGGGGTGGGAGTTGGGGGATGAATTTTGTAACTTATATACATACAGATACAGTTTCTGAATAATGGGATAATATATAACACTAAGAATTAGGTAATAAATAGATGAATAGAAATAGATAAATAGATAGATGTATATTTAATGATACATTTTATGTCCTACTTATATTTTTATATTTTAATGATATATATTTATACAATTTACAGTCTATTGTTAAAGGAAATGTAGATTACAAAACAGTATGTATAATACCATCTCAATTTTATAAATGTATACCTTTATATTAATAAAGCACATTTATAATGGATATGAACACAGAAGAAAAAGACTGAATGATAGGGACCAAAATGTAAACAGAAATTATCCCTGGGTGGTAGACTTTGAGGTGAATTTTATTTTCTTCTTTATGCCATGCTGTATTTTATTAGCTTTTCTTTAATGAAAAATTACTATGGTTTTGGAATCAGACACAAATGAAAAGTAATTACTACATAAAAGAGAAGTTTATTACTCCAGATGAAACAGGGGTCCTCTGGTTCTGAAAAAGAGACTCAGAACTCTGTGTGCAATACATTTAAAACCCCTGTTTAGTCATACCTGGTTTGGCTCAGTGAAAGAAACACATACTAGTAGAATTGGTTGCCTCCTGCATGCATCCCAACCAGGGCCCAACCTGGGAGGAGCCTGCCACCAAGGTACTTGCCCTTGACTGTAATCAAACCTGGGGCCCTTTGGTCCCCAGACTGACACTCTATCCACTGAGCCAAACTGGCTAGAGCTACTTGTTCTAAACCTTATTGTTGAAACTATTACATATGTCCCCTTTTATTCTCCATTGACCCCTTCTAGCCTTCACCACCATATTGTCTGTGTCCATGAGTTATGCATATATGATTGGTTGATCTCTTCCCACCACTCTTGCCTTCCCTCAGAGATTCAACAATCTGTTCCCTATTTCTCTACCTCTGGATCTATTTTGTTTATCAGTTTATTTTGTTCATTAGATTCCACATATGAGTGAGATTACGTGATACTTGTCTCTCTGACTGGCATATTTCACTTAGCATAATACTCTCCAGCTTCTTCCATGCTGTCTCAAAGGGTAAGAGATCCTTCTTCTGTACTGCTGCATAGTATTCCATGGTGTAAATGTATCACAGCCTTTTTATCCACTCGTCTACTGATGGGCTCTTGGGCTGTTTCCAGATCTTAGCTATTGTAAATTGCACTCCTATGAACATAGGGGTGCATACATTCTTTCTGATTGGTGTTTCGAGTTTCTTAGGGTATATTCCTTGAAGTGGGATTGCGGGTCAAATGGCAGTTCCATATTTAATTTTTTGAGGAAAAATACAGTTTTCCAAAATGGTTGTACCAGTCTGCATTCCCACCAGCATTGCACTACGGTTTCCGTTTCTCCATGTCCTCATGGCAGTTCTTTGGGTATAGGAAATTCCATTCTGAGATGGAGTGGTTCAAATTTCTGGAGTTGGGGTGTGTGTTGGGGGATCTAAAATACCTTGTCTCTAGAACAAGAAAAAAAAGACACAGCACTCCCCTTACATCCTATTAGCATTTGCACAAAGAAAAAGATGCACATGCCACTACTTTCATTATTAATTCTTCTTTCCTTCCATCCTGAATGCTCAAAATCTCATCTGAGTATGCCTGCACAACTTCAACCTCCTCTCTTCTCGCTCTGCTTCTTCCCTTTCTTTCTGCTTTATTTAATCAGACTAGTATGACTAGAATCATCTTGCTTGCTCTCTCCACTCAGACTCTGCAACTATCTCTTTAATTGCTATCAGCAATCAGTTTTCTGTTCCTAAGACGTGGCATTTGTCCTGCCTTCACTTCTAATTTCAGTTTTTCCTACTCCGCGTCTCTTTCCTTTCATTTGCCCACCCCCTTTCTTTCATTTTTCTGATCTCCTGGCTGACTTTTTCATCTGCTGATGCCTTCCTTTCTTTGCCAGGTAAATACCCTTGAATCACTGATATTCCCCTTGAAAGCTCAGGCCTATGAATCCTTCCCAGGATATCCTCCCACTAGAGAATAATTTGCTACTTTGTGAAGAAAAAAGACAAATTCACACCCTCCATATGCCTAACACCTTTTAAGGCATGGAACGTTTATATTTTCATATTTCACTGTCCAGCAAATAGAAAGCTCTTTGGATGTGTAGTGTCTTTTGCCTTGTACCATTTTAGGGTGAACTGGGGGATTAAGTATAATACAGAACTGATTTCCCTGTGTCCTGATGCATGGAGACAGCACTCAGAATCCTCAGAGGTCTCTTAGAGGCGCCAAGGTGAACTGTAGCCAGCAATCAAAAGGCTGTGTCAGCTCCATAAATACCCAACTCCTCATGCCTGAATGTACTCATTTCCAAGGTATACATTTTAGATTTTAAGGAGAAACAGAATCTTTCTGAACTCATCACTATTCTGGGAGTTGCAAAGTCCAGTCTATAAGAACCAGGTAGATAATTAATAAAAGGGTTGGGACAGCTAGGTGCTGTGTTGAACTGGAGGGCGTGTATTCCATCAAAGAGGGCCATTCCCTTCCGCACCCATCCCCCCTCCCCCAGCAGCCCCTGCAGAATGTAAGCCAGTGTTGTTGCCACTCTTCTGATTTTCGTGAAATCCAGAAATGTGCAGTTCTAATGGAATTTCTCAATGTCTAAGTGCTAAAGGACAATTTATTCTCAGCCCACATATAACATGTTTGTGACCCAAAAGCACTTTATGGACTGCTAGTTATGACTTTTCCTAACATCCTCACCAGGTCCGTACATTGTGACTACAGGGTCCAATGGAGACAACTGAGGAAGGACAGTGATTGCGACAATAGCTGCAAATGTTATGCTCACTTCAAACAGCAGGTCAGGGTAGGTAACTTACTAAATGTGGTCAGCTTTTAGTAAATAAATGAAAGTTAATGCTTCTTGATTTTCTGGGAAAATGAAATATAAATATTGGAATGCTATATACCCTGATGTGTCAAGTTATAAAAATCCATATTCCCAAGTTCTAGAACCCTGTAGAAATGGGAGAAAATGGCAGATAAAATATACACACATTTCCTTGTGGCTCAGAAGTGGTTCTATCTATGTAAAGTGTAAGCAGAGAACCTATGGGAATAATTTGACTTTTTTTTTTTTTTTTTACCATAAATCAGTTATTAGTTAAAGTTCTAACAGCAGCCATTGGACAAACTCCTTAGAAATTTGTTTAAAACAATAAATCCATTTCCAAAAGTCCCCGTGGGGGCTGGCATGCCATGGCTGAGAACCAGTGTATCCTATCTGACCATCTTCACAGCTCTTGGTGCCATCTGAAATGATCCTATTTATTTATTTGTTGATATGCTTGTTGTCTGATTCTCCTCACCACTCCTTGAGGGCAGGAAACTTCTTAGTCTTATTCAGAAATGTGCAGTTCTACCCAGAACAGTATTTAGCATCTTGCATGGACTCGGGGGATATTTGCTGGATGAGTAAACCCAGACAGTCAGCCTAATATCAGGGAGTTTCTATGACAATTGCTGAAGACCACAGGTAATTTTAGAATCTCCTGTAGTGAGTGGGACAGGCTTTAACTCTTTCTTGCTGGGATTCTGGCTCTGTCCTCCTCTTTTGGAGAGAGAAAGATTCAGTTTTATTATAAAGTCAATGGCTGGGAAATAAGATGAGAACAGAGAACAATGACAGGGTGGCAGTCTTAAATATGCATTAAATAGATACTTCTCTCTGTTTAGACTACCCTTGTGCTTTATAGGTCAAAACTCATATTGCTGACCCTCAACCCTAGAGTGTCTGGGGTGGGACCTGAGAATTGACTTTTCACATAAATTCCCTGGTGATGCTGATGCTGTTAGTCCAGGGATTACACTTCGAGAACCACTGGTGAAAACTGTAAAACACTATTTAGGTGTCAGTTGTTACTATCATTCACTCTCCATTTCACCATCATTTCCTTTAAATTCAACCCAGACTGTAACATATATTTTGGCATAAGCCACTTTCCGCTGTGAAAGGAATTCCTTTAATGGTTACTGGCCAATCTACCCGCCACACAATAAGGAAGTAATAAAGGGGAGATGGGCAGTTCTTTATTTTCAACCACAAAGTTGTAGTTAATTAGAATGAAACAAACCCAAGGAGATTGAATGGCACAAGGACACATTGCAAGATTTCATCAACTGTCATTATTGTTTAATGTGTGTTTGGTTGATCCTTAATGGTTACTGAGAACCCACAATGTACTGAATCTAAGCTGAGGTTTTTAATTCCCTGATTTCTAGGGGACGGGCCCAAACACAGACTGCTGTGCTATATTATAGACTTTGCCATCATTTTCTTATTATAAGACTTAATTTTTTAATCCCACTATGCAAAAAGTTGTTCATATATAGAG
>PVJC01037642.1:0-17108 GCA_004026665.1 Murina feae
CAGCCTGGGTGAGGGGCTTTAAGGCTGCCCACAGCTCCCATTGACCCAACGTCCCAGCAAGGCCGGCTGGACGCAGGTTCTGGAGTTTTTTCTCCTATAATTGATACTGTTCCTTGAAGGCCTGGGGTTATCTTCTATAATTGATACACTGTTCCTTTAAGGCGGCCTTCTAACTAAGGAAGCCTCCTCTGCTTCACCTGGCAGCGTATATAATGAAACAATTGTTACTTTTACTGGTTAGGCCAGAGCTGCTCTTTCCTTCAGCTCTGGAGGATTCTATGATTGTTATATTGTTTCAAATGTTTCAAATCTGTGTTTCGCTAAAGGCAGTTTAAGCGGAGCAGGCGCAGCTTCACTTTCGCTCCTGCTGCAATGGAAAGGGCTGTTTACTCAGGTCCGTGAGTGGTGGCCGCCATGTTGGCTGGGCTAATTTGCATACAGCCACTCTGATTGGCTGGTGGGCATGGCTTACCCTGTCTCGGAGAAACGGTTAATTTTAATATTTCGCTTTTATAGAATAGATAGTTGTAGATTTACAGAATTATTGAATGGATAGTATAGAGTTCCCACTTACCCTATAACCACTTTACTCTATCATTAGCATCTTACAGAATAGTACATTTGTTACAAATGAGCCAATATCGATATATGATTATTAACTAAAGTCCACACCTTATCCATATTTCCTCTCTTGTTCCCTAATGTCCTTTTCCTGTTCCAGGATCACATTCCTGACACTGCATTACATTTATCATCATCTTTCACCAGGCTCCTATTGGCTGTGGCCATTTCTCCGACTTTCCTTATTTTTGATGACACAGACAGTTTTCAGAATTAGACAGGGATTATGTTTTTTGTTTTGTTTTTTAAAAAAATCCCCACAGATTTAAAGTGCTATTGTCATGATATATCAAGGATGCATATGATCAATAGGATGTAACTGGGGTGTTGATCACCTGGCTGAGGTGGTGTTTATCAGGTTTCTCTACCATAAGTTTTCCCTTTTTTTCTTCCCTTTTGCTTACTGTATTCTTTGGAAGGAAGTTACTTTGTGTAGTCTTCACTCAATGGGGAGGGAGAGAGTTAAGCTACATGTCCTTGGAGCTGAGTATCTACATAAGTAGTTTGAAATTCTTCTGCATGGGAGATTTGTCTCTTATCCTACATTTATTTATTTACTCATTCAATTACTTATTTATATTATAATAGAAAATATTTATTTTATAATAATTGGATTAACATCATATTGGTTAGAATTCAATACTATGTTATTTTATTGCTCTAACTGTCCCAGCTTTGAGCACTGGGAACTCTTTTAGCTGACTCCTGTGTTCCTTTGACATTCGCCATCATTGTGGCGGTTGTTTGTTTGCTTTAGCACTTTTCTACTTTCTGGCACAAGAAATTGCTCCAGGCTCATCTTGTGTATTTCCTGCCCCAGTTCTAGAACAAGCCATTTCTCCAGAAGCCCTGATTCCTTTAAATGGAGATGGTATTAGATACAAAGAACCAAATGCCAGGTTTGCTTGTTGCTACTGCATACACATCTTTGCTTCTGGTTCCTGGCATCTGAAGGAGCAAGGAGATATATTTGTGCATCCTAACCTATATATAAACACATATCTACACATATTTCTGTATGTGCCCAGCTGTATCCAGATTAAACTATGTATGAGTTTATACTGATGTCTCCAACTCTAACCCACAGCACATAGATCGTTCTAAGCTCCTTTACTTGCCTGTTTGTAATCTCTCACTCCAGCAGTGAGAATCTTTACTCCCACCATCCCCCATCCATTTACTTGAGTGTCCCATTATTGTGTCCTTGCATAGTGGTTCCAGAATTGTTAATACACACTCTTTTGAAGAACAACTTCATCAACTAGATTACTGTGCTTCTGTGCAATTTCTTTTGCCTCATTTCAGAATTTATTTAGGTCAGCACCTTATTCCTTCACCCTCATTCCATCCCTTCAGTGAGGTTGTTTCAAACATTTGTAATACAGCCAGATTTTTAGAAAAATTTCTGGGGTGACATTGGTTAACTGTGGTAGAATAGTAAGAAGCTAGGAAAATTTCTGGACAAGTGGAATAGGGAAACCTAGACAAGAAAGTTAAAGGCTAAACAGTGTGGGTAGTTTGCAGCCAGCTTGTGAAACGCAAGACCTTATCTACCGAAACCAAAGATACTTAAGAGCAAATGGTTTATATTTCTCCCCGCCAACCAGAAAATACATAGCTTAAACCACTCTGGTCATGGAGATAGAGAACAGAGACCCAATTAATGACATTTGTGCCACCCAAACCCAAGGATCAATGGAGTAGAGAACAAATAACAAGACCCCCATTAAAGCCAGACAGACTTAAGATAAAAATGAAACAGTAAAACAGACCAAAGAATAATCCAAGACTCCCTTCTTCGCTCATTTTGATGCATTAGCATATTAAAAATGCACTTGGAAAGCTGATGAGTATTTTGCTGAAACCCTCCCCTAAGATTCTTACCTGCAGAATAAAAGGGGGGATTGAAAAGCCCTCAGGACATAGAATCAATGTGGTCCCCTCTAGAGCAAGCTCATGCTGCTGGCCGGACATGAACTTTTTGTTTCTGTCTAAATCCTAAGGGCCCACATGAGACTAGCATCTAGGGGAGCAATGGGCAACTCCACCCAAACTTACCCCAGACTAAGACCCCCTTTTTCTCTCACTTTCCAACGAGCTAAAGCAGCCCAGCTCTGGCTCACTTCTTTCCTGTAACATTTCTAGAGAGCCAAGCAGAGCACCGCCTAGGCTTTCTCTCATAGTTTTGTCTACCATAGTCCTTTCTTTGTTTCACTGTCCCCAGCTTTAATAAATGTGCTCTCAAAATCACCTGGACTTGTGATGTGAAATCTTTCCTGCAGGAAATTAAGAACTCACACACCATGGGCTGGCCTTAGGCAGGTCCACTTCAGTCTCTTTTCATCCCCACTTATCCCCCTCTTTCACTTCTCTCTACTCCCTTTCCCCTCTGGCTATCACCTACTCTTGTCTACATCTATGTGTTTTATATATATATATAATTTGCTTAATCCCTTCATCTTTTTTTACCCAGCTTTTAATCCCCTTCCCTCTGACAGCTATCAGTCTGTTCCATGTATCTATGATTCTGTTTGTTAAATTATTTTGTTCATTAGATTCCACATCTAATCTAATAAAAGAGTAATATGCAAATTAATCATCACTCCAAGACACCTAAGCCACGTCCACCAGCCAATCAGAGTGGTTGTATGCAAATTAACCCAGCCAAGATGGTGGCCGGCAGCCATGGAGCTAGAGCAAACAGGAGGCCTCTATTGTACCAGTGATGGAGTTGAAACTGCCTGCCTAGGCTGGCTGGGCCTCTGCTCATGGCAACAATGTTTCAATTATAGAAGCCATGGAGCTGAAGCAAACAGGAGGCTTTGTTGCCTGACTAGGCCTCTGCTCAAGGCAACAATGTTTGAATTATAGAAGATAAATAAACCCCAGAAACCTGATTCCAGCCAGCCTCGCTGGGATGTTGGGTCAATGGGAGCTGTGGGCAGCCTGAAAATGGCCCTCAGCCCCTCACCCAGGCTGGCGAGGTACCCCATTAGGGACCTGAACCCTGAAGGAGATGTGGCCAGCCTGAAAACGGCCCTCAGACCCTCACCCAGGCTGGCCACACCCCCATGGGGTGAGGGTCCCCACTTGGGGGCTTGGCCAGCCTGCAAACAGCCATCAGCCCCTCACCCAGGCTGGCCAGGCATGCCAGCAGGTGGACATCCCCTGAGGGATCCCAGACTGCGAGAGGGCACAGGCCAGGCTGAGGGACCTCCCCAAGTGCACAAATTTTTGTGCACTGGGCCCCTAGTACTAGTATAAGTGAGATTATATGGTATATGTCTTTTTCTGGCTGGTTTATTTCACTTAGCATAATATTCTCCAGGTCCATCCATGCTGTCACCAAAGGTAAGATTTCCTTCTTTTCTACAGCTGGGTAGTAGTCCATGGTGTAAACATACCACAGCTCTTTTAAACACTCATCTACTGATGGGCACTTGGGCTGTTTTCAGATCTTGGCTACTGTAAATAACACTGTAATGAACATAAGAGTTCATATCTTCTTTTGAATTAGTGTTTTACATTTCTTTGGATATATTCCAAGAAGTGGAACTGCTGGGTCAAAAGGCAGTCCAATTTTTAATATTTTGAGAAACTCCATATTGTTTTCCACAGTGGCTGCACCAATAGTGTATGAGGATTCTCTTTTCTCCACATCCTCCCCAGCACTTGTTTGTTGATTTATTGATGATAGCCATTCTGATAGCTGTGAAGTAATATCTCACTGTAGTTTTAATTTGCATCTCTCTGGTGATTAGTGACATTGAACATCTTTTCTCATGTCTACTAGTGACCTATATGTCCTTTTTGGAGAGTGTCTATATAAGTCCTTTGCCCATTTTTTAATGGATTGTTTGTTTTCTTGATGTTGAGTTGCAGCTAGATTCTTTCGCTACAGTCTCCATTCCATCCCATCACAGAGTAATAACAGCACAATCAAAGGCAGGTATTGTTAACATTTTTTTAATGGTTGCCCAATATTCATGGTGCCACAGACTATAATTTACTTAAATAAATGCTTATTGATAAACATTTAACCAATTATCTTTTATTGAAAAATTGCCTGTTCTTGGGCTGTTATAAATACATCAGTAACATTCTTATATGTTAATTTTTGCACATTATTTCATTATGTGAAATTTCTATAGATGATTAAATCACTGAATTAAAGTGTGAGCATTTTTAAGTCCTGTAATATGTCTAATTATAGTCTAAAAATGTAAACTTCTGCCAAAACTAAATGAGAAGGCTGGGAAGATAAAGAATTAAAATTTAAAAGTGTTTTTTTTTTTTTTCTATTTGGCATACCAAAAATACATCTTTTACTATATAATGTGAGTCTGAGCATTTTCACCATTTATACTTAATCATTTTTTTTGTTATCTCTTATGCCTCTTACCCATTATTCTTTTGAGTGTGAGTTTTGTTTCTCATATGCTTTCAGTCATGTGAATGTTCAGCTAAACTTGGGACCTGATGCTTCATTTGCAGAAAGTCACTGACCTCCTCCATGTCTTGAGTAACACCGAATACTCTGCTTTCTGGGACTTCCTGAAGATCCCAGTTTTGGAATGCAGGCAATGCAGAAGGGACTGCCTTCCTCCCCCTATTGTTCTCTGAGAGCCCAGCCTGAAGACTCTTCTCTATCTGCTATAGTCACAGCATTCAATTCCTCAGTAACTGTAACTGGCAAGGGTTTAGAGTAGTGATCTTTATATATCTCTTCAAAGTGCTGTACTATTTGAAGATTCTTCTCATGTAAGCATTTCCTGGAATATAGTTTCAGAATTTTTCAGAAGTGAAGGTTTCATATAATTTGTAACCAATATTGCATCTATGTGCATGGAAGAAGTTTCTTCTCTGTCAGCCTCAAAGAGATTGCATCCTCAAAGAGACTGACCACAAGGAATATTTCCATACCTGAGACTTTATGATGGATCTATCACAAAATATGTCTGTCTTGGGTTGAGTGAAGAGCCTTTTTTCCCCCAGTCAAATCATAGAGTCTCCAATTCTTGGCGTTCCCATGGTTTTATCTTCATGGCTTTGGTTTTTCAACCTGGAGCCATGAGAGAGTGGAGAGACCACCAGGGCATGGTTGGTGGAAATAGTTAGTCTGCTGCTATCGGAAGGACAATCTTGAGCTAACCTTTCTGAGCTTTAATAAAGATAGCTGGGGAGTGGATAGGGAGGTGGGCAAGGTAGTTCCCTCAACCCAAAGGACTCCTCTGGCTCCACATCTAATTTGAGTTGTTCTATAATCATGTATCATAGAGTTGAATGGTAAGCCTAGTTTAAAGGCTACAATTATATTGCTAAACTTCTTTAAGAAAGGTCAAATCCATCCCTCATACTCCTCCCTTTTCATATATAAAAGGCAAGGGACCAGGGTTATTCTTGTAGCTGCAGTCCATTTTCCTCTTTGACCCCTCACATTCTTTCTTGTTAAATTTAGCAATCCTTTATTTTTTCCTGAAAAGAAGCTATAAAAATCACTCGTGTCCTCAAACTCAAATTATGCCTTGACCAAGTAGGTGTTCAGAATTTGGAAATGCAATGATTTTTAAGGATTTAAACACAAAACAGAGTCACCTTAAGGCTACCTCATCATATTTTAATTCTTTTTCACTTAATACTAATTTAAAACAGAAACCTGTGGAGCAGAACAGAAGGGATGGCTATAGTGCCAGGAGGTAAAAGTCTGGGAAAGCAGATAACGTCCCTATCCTTCTTCCCTTAAACACCCCTCTCACCGCCCCTCCCCTCCCCCCACCTTCCACCCTCAACTGCTGCTTGCTCCTGCCCGGGCCCAGGTTTCTTAGCATTTGATTTAATAATTGCAGGGGATTCACCGGTCTAAATTCACCATCTCTTCCCGTGTAAATCATGCCACCTCTCATGATGATACTCCCTTACCATAGAGCCCATGTGGTCTGTCTGCTCCACAAATTCAATCAAACGCCCCAGCAGGATGCAGCCTCTGCAGGAGTCGATGAGGGTGATAGCCTAGGGTGTCAGAGAGAGATTTATCAGCATCCTCAAGCACATGCTCTACGCTTGGCTCATGGACTGCCAGTGCCTTTTATTTTCTGTTTGCTCCCTCCTCTGCAGATGCTCCAAGAACACTGCAGCTTCTTGGGAATTTCAGGCGTAACTGAGAACTTCTTGGCATGACTACGAGAACTGGTGAGACAGACATGCGCTTGGCTCTGTGTGGCTGCTCTTGCCAGCGCTCTGCTGTAAGACTTAATGCAAACAGATGATTTCTCTCAAGAATCCAGAGTGGAGCGGATCATACCAGGCTGAACTTGTGGTTCAACTATCCCATGGGATGCCCCAGGGTCCTTCCGGACAGCTTTTAACTAACATGTAAGGCACAAGGCTGGTGACAACTTTAATTTAATTTTGTGTGATGTTTTCAAAATGGGAAGCAGAAAGGCAAGAGAGGATCCAACCTGCCTGTCCAACAGCGAGCGAGAAAACGTCACCAGCGTGACATAAATGGAATAAGTCTGTGTCCTTGCTTTTCTAGTATTCTCATTGCTCAGAATGGTGTGATTACTGGTAAAGAGGTTTCAAGTTTCTTGAGCTCTGTGTAACTTACAAGTTTTCCCTACACAAAGATGATTGAAAATGTCAGGATAACAGAAACCTGAATTTGGAGAACCCCCCTTTCCTCCCCTCAATCCTTATTGAGGGGGTGAGGTGGGGCTGGGAAGTAAATGGAATGACATGCTTCATTTCACCAACATTGGAGGATTCATCGCTGAAGACCTGGGTCTACCAGATGCATGGGGATCTTGATGACTGAGTTAGGGCCAAATAAGATCTTTGGGGTAACAAAATATGGTGCCTTGGGAATGCAGGAGCTCTGGAATCTCACCGACCTTTGCCACAAACAAGCCATGTGACCCTGAAAAAGCCTCATCTCTTTCCTGGACCTCAGAGTGCTCATCTGTAAAATGTAAACTCTGAATTCTAATTTTGAGGGGATTATTTTAGAGGATAAAATAAGGCTGCCTTAAACCAGTGTGAGTGGTCACAGGAGGCATGGACAAACTGGATCTGTGTTCCTTTTGCAGTTGAGCTGCAAAGCAGCACATTTTATATTTAGCTTCTGTGAACCAGAGCCTTCACCTGCAGATAAAAACAGTAAATATCTTTTAGGACTGTGGTGAATAGTGCAACTTGGAAACTATAAATTTGTATTCAAGGGCAAAGAGGAGATAAAACCTGGGAGGAGCAGTGTTGTCATCATAGTGAATAAAGCACTCTTTGGAGAAGTGCCCATTTTTAAAAATTCAGTTGTTTAGGGTTTTTTTTTTTTTGGTGTTTAGTTGTGCAAGTTCTTTATAAATTTTGGATATTAATTAGTGAATATCTTCTCCATTCAATGGGTTGTCTTTTCATTTTATCGATGGTTTTCTTTGCTATGCAAAAATATTTTTAGTTTGATATAGTCCCATTTGTTTATTTTTCTTTTGTTTCCCTTACCCAAGCAGATATATCAGAAAAATATTGCTACAAAAATGCCCAATATTTTATTGCCTATATTTTCTTATAGGGCTTTTATGATATGGAATGTTACATTTAAGTCTTTATTCTATTTTGAATTTATTCTTGTGTATAGTGTAAGAAGGTGGTCCTCTGAAGCAGGGAGTCTCCCAGGGGTGAGGACAACAGAGCCCCTAGCGCTAGGACGCTTACATGCATGACTCTGGAGACTAGGTTCTGTGATGCAGGTCTAATTTTATTGAGGAAGTACAGAAGTATATATAATGGAGGTGGCCAATCATAGAACATCTTATTAGGGAGCCAATGAGCGTAAAGGTCGGGGTACTGTGTATGTGGCTCTAAGAGGGGCTCAGGCGGGTGTTGCCATCTTTCTGGTTTGCCAGAAAGATCTGAACTGCTGGAGTGTGCTCACAGCATTGCATCAGCCATCGCACCGAGATAAACCTCCTGTCCTCTACCTACATCTCCCCCTTCCTTTTTTATTGGCTCCTGTTGGATGTGTATAATCATGGTCTGTTGTGCTGTTATGTGGGCTATCATGGTGAACATACAGCAGAAGAGGAAGAATGCTATGAGGAATATACCAGCTAAGGTAGCCCAAATGAATAGGTTAGCGGGGTTTAGCCAAGAAGTGAGGCGGCTTAATATTGCCCCACATTATAGGGTGAGCCCTTCTGCCTCAGGGATGTCACCTTTGGCAGTGCCATGTCTCCTCTTCAAGTGAGAGAAGTGAGAGGTCCTCCATCTCTGCTACAAGTGGGGTGACTGGTCTCTGACTCATCTCTTAAGGCATGTGGCTTGACATCTCTCACTGGAATCCAGAGGGGGTGTCACTCTCGCTTTCTAGGAAGATACAAGCAAAACCTCTCCCCTGGGTGGAATAAGGGGTTTAGGGCCCCTGTTGATATACATAGACTGTTTCTTATCCATTTAATCTGGCCACAGAGCTCTTGTAATTCGTATAAGGTGAGTGAATCCAGGATGGCTAGTTGAGGAGCTATAGGGGTTAATTGTTAGCAGCTGTGGGGTTGATGTTTACTGGAAAGGCTTGAGGGGGTTTCCTTAGTTCTGAGGGTAGAGAAGCCTATAACTTTCGCAGTGTGGACTGCATAAGCACTATCAGAAAAGATATTAACTGGATTGTCCTGACAGTATAGAAGTGTGTGTATCACCGCATGTAACTCCCCAACTTGTACTGAGCCTGAGTACTGGTATTTTAGGTAGGTTTATTGGTTGTAGAACCTGGAGGTGGAACCGTCTTCCCTTCCCCCAAAGGCGCGGACTCGGTAGTAGACTGTTTGGTTTCATTTTTGTCTGAATGTTCTTTAATGAACAAGTCCCACGGATCAGGGGGGGCAGAGGGCTCTGGAGGGGAGTACGGGGGAAAGGGACTCTCCTCCACTGAGGCCGCAAGGGCCGCAGGAATCAGCAGAGATGGTTCAGGGGGGACTCCAGAGAGACATGCGAAGAGGGCCAAAATGGCAGATGTTAGAGAAAGCGGAAATGTTTTTCCTTCGTGAACCTCGGCAGACCTTATACGCTTGAGTACTTTCTCCCAAGTGCCTGGGTCCCATACGGGGGCTTCTAACAACCAGGGATTAAAGTGTAAGAGGCACTCCCACAGCATCTGGAGTTCCTTTTCTGATATCTTAACTTTCCTACTCTGCAAAATGGCTTGGAGAGCTCGTGCCTGAGGGGCGCGTGCGGCGGGGGGAACATTGCCCATATTGCAGAGGGTCACTCACCCGGTTCGACATTCTGGGGGTTCCACGTTCGGGTGCCATATGAAGCAGGGGGTCTCCCAGGGGTGAGGACAACTGAGCCCCTAGCGCTAGGACGCTTGCATGCATGACTCCGGAGATCAGGTTCTGTGATGCAGGTCTAATTTTATTGAGGAAGTACAGAAGTATATATAATGGAGGTGGCCAATCATAGAACATCTTATTAGGGAGCCAATGAGCGTAAAGGTTGGGGTACTGTGTATGTGGCTCTAAGAGGGGCTCAGGCGGGCATTGCCATCTTTCTGGTTTGCCAGAAAGATTTGAACTGCTGGAGTGTTCTCACAGCATTGCATCAGCCACTGCACCAAGATAAACCTCCTGTCCTCTACCTACAGTCCTCCCTCCCTCCCTCTTTCTCTCTTTCTTTTCTTTTCTTTTCTTTTCTTTTCTTTTCTTTTCTTTTCTTTTCTTTTCTTTTCTTTTCTTTTCTTTTCTTTTCTTTCTTTCTTTCTTTCTTTCTTTCTTTCTTTCTTTCTTTCTTTCTTTCTTCCTTCCTTCCTTCCTTCCTTCCTTCCTTCCTTCCTTCCTTCCTTCCTTCCTCCTCCTTCCATGTATCTGTCCAATTTTCCCAACACCATTTGTTGAATAGACCATTGTATTTAGCCCATTGTATGTTCTTGGCCTTTTATCAAATATTAATTGACCATGAAGGTGTGGGCTTATTACTGGGCTTTCTATTCTGTTCCATTGATTTATGTCTGTTTTTATGCAAGTCTAATGTGTTTTGATTAGTGTGGTCTTGTCGTATAGTATAGTCTGCTATCAGATGGCATGATTCTTCCAACTTTGTTCTTTCTCAAAATTGCTGTGGCTATTTGGGGTCTTTAGTTTTTCTATATAAATATTTGAAATATTTGTTCTAGTTCTGTGAAATATGCTATTGGATCATAATAGAAATTGTGTTGAATCTATAGATTGCTTTGGGTAATATGGACAATTTACTGATGTTAATTCTGCCTATCCATGAACATGATATATGCTTCCACTTATTGTATCTTCTTCAATTTCTTTCTTGAGTGTCTTATAATTTTCCAAGTACCAGTCTTTTACATCCTTGATTAAACTTATTCCTAGATATTTTTTATGCAATTGCAAATGGGATTGTTTTCTTTTTTATTAGAAATCTGCCATAAGTATCTTTGTTTATCTGCACTAAACATGTCTTTTGTTTCTCTGAAATATTTTTTGACTCAGTCATTTCAGTGTACTGAATATGTTCTACAAAATCTCCAACATCCCACTTCCTTAGCAAGGAGCTCCTGGTAGGAACAGAGTGTGGACAACTACAAGTGCCATATGGAGCTATTTGCTGCAGCCACTGATTCTTAGACACCTCAAACCTGGTCATTTTCTTGTAGACTTAATAAAACAATCTGCTTACATGACAGATCTTCCAAACCAGCATACTTATTTAGACACACAGCATGGTGGTATCTTGTCAGATTATCACCCTCTTCACCTGTCATTCTTTATTGGTTGAAGAGCCAAAATAGGGAGAAAGTGGAAAGATAGATTACTGGTGCATATGCAACTGTCCAAAATCTAAATATAGGTCATTTGCATGACTAAAAATTACCTCCACAGATCCCATCCTTTTCTCACTACATTTTCTCATATCTGTATCTCTAATCTGCTCTTTGCTTTTCTTTACTTCTTTACTTCTGTTTCTTTGCATTTTTCTACCTTTCTGACTGCCTCCTCCCAGCAAAAATATTTACCGGTAGAACTTTTTGAAGGGTCACAGGAATGCTTACAAATATTCTGATTTTTATTCCTTCATGCACATGGTGGGATTGAACTCAGGCATGTTCCATTGACATGCATTGGTCAATGAAATATGAACAAAAGTTTAAAGAATTAGAGAATGATTTGGCAGAGAGCAGGGCAACATTCTAAATGGGTTACTGGTTCATCAGCGTGTGTCTCAGTGGGAGGATAACCCTTCAACATAATAAAGAACATGTCTGGTATGTGAGAAATCTGTTTTGTAAAGCCTCTGAGGTTTGGAAGATGTTACCATAGCACATCCTAACCTAACCTGACTGCTACATAGTATAAAGACTATTTTCACAACAAAAGAATGGATCATGTAGTTTGTGAATCATGTGAGTGTGTGTATATTTGGAACGTGTTTTCTCTATCATCTCCCAAGAAACTGGATGGAGTGGAGTGACCCAGATAGAGGATGGCCTCCTCATTCCCCATCCAATTAGTAGAACAACAGAGAGCTCCCAGGCCAGCAATGAAGGGATAGCAGAAATAAATATTTGAAGGCTGCACTGTTTTTGTATGAATGCAAAATTCCATAGGTGCTTTTCTCAGTATATCTGGCTAGGAAGGAAATCATAGCCTAGCTTCCTGTGGCTCAACGTTCAGTTCAGCGTTTAGGACAGACACTGAGGGTGACTATATCAGGATGTAAAGACCAGTTCATGTTCTGGTTTTCAAGGATTTTGCAGTTGTATGCATGTCCCCAGCAGGTGTTCTATGAAAGCAGAAAAAGAAATAAAGAAATTCCAAGCAGATTCTTAATCAATGATAAGGATTAGAACTTCTATATTTTATCTCAGGTCAAAATCAAGGATCAGCATATTTAATTTTTGCTTTTGTGATATGGGATCTTTTCCATTCTGCAGTATTATAGCCAATAATCTTATTAGGTAAATTCTTCAACTCAGCTGGTTGTATGGGTGGTGGTTTCTTATTTTAATTAGTTATTTCAAGTTTTTTTTTCCTAATTTGGATTTGAAAAGATTTGACTGGGCCTCGTTGATCCTAGAGATCATATTCTAATACTTTTGGCAGGTTTCTGCCATCACCCCTAGGATAACTGTGGCTAAGCTTCATAGATGGGCACTAATTGGGTGGAAGGTCAATGAAAATTAGTTACCAGAATGAATTTGTGTCTGACTTAAAAAAAGAAAAGTATTTTAAATGCAAATAGCAACTCAAAAAATTCTCACAAAGTTCTGACAGAAGACTTCCAAGCGGGATTCCTGCTGAGCTGCTGCATTGAGTAGATAAAATTCATGTATAATTAGTATCACTATTTGCATACAAACAGTTGATGGGCTAAAGTATTTAAAAATATTTGCTCTCTTACAGAGATTAAATGTGTTCCTGCAGCCACATTCAGCCTAATCAGCTGCTTGCCAGAACCTCTCTTCAGAGACCACTCTGGACCCCCGTCTAACCTACACTGAAATATAACAAAGACTGAATTAGTATACTCTCCCAAAATAAAATGTTATTGAATGTAGCTGGATGTTTCTGAAATATTAGCTGAAAAAAATTAATCTCCTGACTGCTCCATTTTATCCTAGGGACAGAAATCTCAAACTGATTAAGAAGTTTCTCTCACCTATTGGGTCATTTGAAATAATAGAAATCAAATTGTAGAAAATTTAGAAAATAGCATTTCATATGCACCCACTTTTGAATGTGGACTAAATCCAGTCCTGCAATTAAGACCTTATTACATAATGCCTTATGTACATAAGATATGGTCTGAATTAAAGTCCCATGGACCTAAGCAACTATAGCTATAAAGCTGTTGGAATGAAATCTTTACTTGCCTGTGGCTGTTGATGTGAGAACATGTGTTGCTCTTCTTTTTTTTATTTGACAAGATTACACTCATCTTTCAAGACTGATGAAATATGTCTTTTGACTCTTCCCGATTCTCGCTCTTGGTGTTAGTCATGGTTTCAGCGGGAACAGGTACGCACTCAAATCAGGTAATTTTAGGAGAGTCCATAAAGGGCTATTTATGAGTCGGGTGGCTATTGAAGGAAGCTACAAGGGAAAGAATGCAGGACACTGAAGTTTGTAACATCAGGGCCTAAATGGGCAAGGGAACAGAGAGGATCATCAGGAAAAGCAAGGTTTGCATATCGCTTTCCAGCTACCGGGGTCTTCACACGAGTCATTTCAGTGAATTGTTATCTCATTATACCTGGAGGTGACTTTTTCTGAAAAAGACATATTTGCAGATTAAGAAACAGATTCTGAGGCTAAGAGACATGACCATGATCACAGGGCCACACACAGCTTCCTAATTCTGAATTCCAAATTCCGCACCAATCTGCCTCTAGCTCCTTCCAGAAACCCTGGCTTTTTTTTGAGGGAGGCAGTCTGTTTAGGAATTGGGGTGATGGGGGGAGGTATCTCTGCTACTCCCAACCTTGGAAAATGTGTGTCCCTCCTGCTGAACCACACAGGTTATCTTTTTTTTTCTTTTTTTTTTTTTTTGTAATTTATAAATTTATAGGAAGTGGCAAACAACATACAAAGGTCCTAGTTTCCCTCAGTTGGTGCCATCCTATATAATAAAAGCCTAATATGCTAAATGTCCAATTGTCTGATCAGCTGTTCAACCAATCAAAGCATAATATGCTAATGATGGGCTAAGGCCGCTCAACCGCTCACTATGATGTGCAACTGACCACCAGGGGACAGACACTCTGACTGGTAGGTCAGTTTGCTGCTGAGGTCCGGCCAATGGAGACTGAGCAAAATGGGTCGGACACACCCTGGAGCCCTCCCACAGTCCCTCCCTGGCTGACCAACCTCCAGCATCCCTCCCCAGCCTTGATCCTGCACTAGTGGGGTTTCTCAGCCTGGCCTACACCCTCTCACAATAGGGGACCACCTTGGGGGATGTCAGAGAGCTGGTTTCAGCCCAACAGCTGGTCGCTATGACATGCACTGACCACCAGGGGATAGATGCTCAATGCAGGAGCTGCCCTCTGGTGGTCAGTGTGCTCTCACAGGGGGAGTGCCACTCAGTCAGAAGCTGGGTTCACGGAGGACAAGTGCAGCAAAGGTGGTGGGAACCTCTCCTGCCTTCGAGGCAGTCGGACATCCCCCGAGGACTCCCAAACTGCGAGAGGGCGCAGGCTGGGCTGAGGGACCCCCTTGAGGACAGGTAATCTTTTTAAAGGTCAGTTTCTCAGATAAAAGTCCTCCAAATCTCCAAACACAGGCATTTAAGAAATCTGATTGTTGCTATCCTTTTCATTATCAATTAATTTGGTGAGTGCCCTTAATGTTCCAGAACAACAGATGACATGAAATGTCACTGCTAGGAAAGACATTCCAGAGTCCCCCCAGCAGACCAGTCCCCAAGACTTGAATCAAGGTCTTCCCATCTTACAATTGCCTTATGACTCCTCTGTGGAAAAGACAGCTTGGCCTTTTAGAAACAGTTTATTAGAAGACAAATTCTGAGGTTAGTGGATGGAGCAAACTTGACAGACCTTTCTGGAAATGTCTATGTCGTAAAGAGAACAGGGTTTAGAGCTAGTCACATCTGAGTGTGAATCCTTATGATCAGTCATACACCAGCCATTGACATTTCTTATGGTGTTGTCCTAAAATGTTAAATAAAATTATAAACCGTTTCTCATAATTTAACTTTTATCATACATCTGTCTTATTGTGCCAAGTAGATGATAAACTCCTAAATCATGGTGCTTTGTACTTTTTTGTGTTTATCATTAAGGTTTGATTATTAGATCTGGAAACACTGTCAAGGTTGTGAAAACACAGGTAGTCTGTCTTCAAAACACTGAAATTCAATAACTACGCAAGGCATAATCTGCCAATTTGTATTTATTAAGGAAATGAAACTCACTGGTAAGCAAAAGCAGGTGTGTCATCTTAGAAGAGGAACGTGAATGTTAATTTTGAATTTGGTAATCAGTGTTATATTGTCCATTCTGAAACCATTCACTTATTCAGGTTTGAATATAAAGAACCCACAACATGAATACCTTTAAAAATCTCAGCTCCTCCACGTGGGGTGGGTTTCAGAGACTTCTCAGAATTATCTTCTATCCCCAACATAAGCATAGCTTTCACAGTTATTATGTGCTACATGAAAGAGTAAAAAACAACTGCAGTCTACCAACCTTGAAAAAATATGCTGGTGTTTGTTTGTTTGTTTTTAAGGGGAAAATTGCCCTAGATCCAATGCTCCAAATAAAGACAGGGATTGTTAAATGCAAATCCATCCATATTTGTTTAATGGGATGTAGGCTATACAGAGGTGAATCATGTGTATGCAGGTTGCCTGCTTTGTTCACTTAATATTATTCTACAAGAATATCTTTATTTTACAATTAGAGGCCTGGTGCATGAACTTCATGCTCAGGGGTGGGGGTGGGGTGGGGAGGGAGGGTCCCTCAGCCTGGCCTGCACCCTCTCCAATCTGGGACCCCTCAAGGAATGTCTGACTGTCTCTTGCAATCTAGGACTGCTGGCTCCTAATCGCTCACCTGCCTGCCTGCCTGATTACTCCTAATCCCTCTGCCTGCCTGCCTGATCACCCCTAACCACCTCTGCCTCAATCCGTACCCGAGACCCAGGATTCCCTCCTCCAGCCAGTCACAGGCACCTGGGACCCAAGCTTCCCTCCCTCTGGTGGGATGCAGGCACCCAGGACCTGGGCCAGCTTCACTCATGTTGGCCACAGCCTCAGGGGACCATGGGCAGGCAGTTTCACCCAGGCCACAGCCATAGGTGCCCGGGACTGCAGGGTGGGCAGCTTGTCCCTCTCTCAGGCTGCAGGTTAGCTAGCTGGTCCCCATTCTTCTCTCACCAGTGTTAAGTGTCTGAGCAGTTCTGGCACGAGGGCATGAGGGTGTGATGACCATTTGCATATTAGCTCTTTATTATACATAGGATGCTGTATATGGAAACAGCAGTGCCAGACAGAGGATGGTAGTTATTCAATCAGTACATTGGTTATGGAAAATATGTTGAAGGCAGATATTTCAATCAAAACCAAGTCATTGACATTTGGGCTTTGTGGTGACCTTTAGTCCTTCACAAAGGGCTTTGGGTTCAGAAAGCACAGAGAAAACATCTGTGAGTCTGTAGCCAGAAACTGTAGGCACTGCTCTTCAATCACAATTAATGTCCATTTTACATACAATTTATGGAGAACATTATTGTAACCAGCTTCCATGTCTTTAGTTGCTGTCATTCCTGCCTTTTTTTCCTTTATAGCAGGGTAGAGTTAGTAGAGAGAGGTATGTATCAGCAGCCCAGGATTGCATGCTATTGTGTCTATGTTGGCTTCCTTTGTGCTGTAATTACTTGATTGTCTCAACCAGCAATGTGATTCCCTATGTGAAAAAAAAAATCATTTGTAGAAAGAAGTAATCATGATATTGAGGTCTCAGA
>PVJC01037643.1:0-17115 GCA_004026665.1 Murina feae
GGGTCGTGTTTTCTTATCCACTCAGTTACCCTATGTCTTAAAGTTAGTATTGACAGATACTTGTTTGTCAACATTTTTATTCTTTACCCCTGTGTTCCTTGTTTTCTTTTTTTTTCTTTTTGCAACAGACCTTTAACATTTCTTGCTTTGCTTGTTTGGTTGTAAAAAAAACTCCCTTAATTCTTTTTTGTCTGTGACACTCCTGATTTCACCCTCAATTTTGATTGATAGTCTTGCTGGGTACAGTATTCTTGGATTCAGACCCTTTTTTTGTATGACTTTGTATATTTCATTCCATTCCCTTGTTGCCTGATGTGTTTCTGTTGGGAAGTCTGCCACTAGTCTGATGGAGGAACCTTTCTGGTAATTTTCTGTCTCTCTCTGGCCACTTTTAAGATTCTTATTTTGTCGTTGGTGTTTGCCAGTTTAATTATAATGTGCCTTGGCATTGGTCTTTTGGGGTTCATTTTGTTTGGGACTCTGAGCTTCTTGGATTTGAGTGAGTTTTTCTTCCCTATATAAGGGAAGTTTTCTGTCATTATTTCTTCAAACAAGTTTTCTATTCCTTGCTCAGTTTCCTCTCCTGGCACCTCTATTACACGGATGTTGTTTTGTTTCGTGTTGTCCCAAAGTTCTCTTAGGCTCTCCTCCTGCTTTTTCTTTTTTTTTCCTAGAAGCTGCTCTGCTTGGGTATTATTTTCTACCTTGTTTTCTAGCTCACTAATGTGATCCTCTGCTTCCTCTAGTCTACTTTTGATGCTTTCTATGGAGTTCTTTATCGCAATGATGTCATTTTTCATTTTTTCTTTGTTCTTACACATATTGTCAAATTTGTCTTCCATTCTTTTCATCCACCTCATGACCATTTCTCTGAATTCCTTCTCTGACAGGTTGCTTGCCTCCATTTCGTTTACTTCTTTTTCTGGTGATGCCTGTTTTTCTTTCCTATGTGGGCTGTTTCTTTGTCTCCCCATGATCTCTCTTCTCTGGGTGTCTGGTTATGTAGTTCTGTTTCTTCTGTGAGGAGGCACAGGGCTCATCAGCCCACATATTCGCGCTGCTTGGAAGTCTGGTGTTCCTGGGTTCCTAGCTGGTCCCTGACTGTCATGTTTGCAAGATCCCTGGGTGTATACGTTTCCAGTAACAGCCTCTCTCAAAGAATCTGTGTTGTAAGCAGCAGGAATGGCACCAGGTGTCTGACCAGTAGGGTCAGACCAACCCTTCGGTAAGCAACCTTGGATCTTAGGTTTTCCTAATTGTTACTTTTAATCTATTAAGTGGCCTCCAATTGGGTGTGTCAAATGTCTTCCTCCCAATCAAGGCGGATGTCTATCTCCCGAGGCAAGGCAAATGTCGATGTGGGAAAGATGTTCTCTGGCTGTGCGAGGGAATGAATCAGGCCAGGAAACTTGGAATGTATGCTCTCACAGCTCCAGTCCACTTCACTCTGCCTCTGCCAGAGCACATGGTGGGTGGCTCCACAGGGAATTTTTGTACATTGGCCCTTTAAGAGGGTGCCCAAACTTTCAGCTACCACTCCCTGGCAGACAGCACACCCGCTGCCTTTCACTGCTTGAGGTTATGTGGATACCCTCATCAGTTTGGTGCTCTCTGCTGGAGAACCCAGTTCTGGGATTAGATCCCAGAGTTCTCAATGGCACCCCCGTCCCCAGCTGAGATGTCTCTCTGGGACATTCTGTGGGTGCCTGGCCAGCCCTTTTGTGCCCCTGCCCCTTCTATCAGTCTCTATGCTGGCTCCACCTTCGGTCCTTGGGTATCACGGTTCTCTCCTGTGAGTTTTCTATTGATTATTTGGGAAGTCTTTTCATATTTTAGTTGTTTTTCCAGCTTGTTCCTGGGAGCATGACCACATAGCATCCTCCTACTCTGCCACCATTTTTAATCCTCCACAGTTGTCTTCTGTCCAGAGGGAGACACAAGCTCCCGACGGCTCTGAACTCCAGTTCCAGGTGAATTTCTGGGGATCCAGACTCATGCAGGGAGAAGCTGGACTGTGTGGCACCAGGAGGAACTCCAGATCCGCTTTCTCTCAGCGGTGCCGAGGGACACTGAAAGCAACAAAGTTTCAATTATAGAAGCCACTGAGCTGGTGCAAGCAAGAGGCTTAGTTGCCTCAGAGATGGCAAGAAAGTTTCAATTATAGAAGATAGATAAACTCCAGGTACCTGCTTCCAGCCAGCCTCGCTGGGAGCTTGGGTGGCTGAGGGCTGTGGCCAGCCTGCAAATAGCCATCAGCCCTTCACCCAGGATGGCTCTACCCTCATGAGGTGAGGGTCCCTGCTGGGGGGCTTGCCAGCCTGAAAACGGCCCTCAGCCTCTCATCCAGCCTGGCCAGGAACCCCATCGGGACCCCCACCCTGATCCGGGACACCCTTTAGGGCAAATCAGCCTGCCCCCACCCATGCACCAGGCCTCAGTCCTATATAATAAAAGGGTAATATGCAAATTGACGCTAACAGTGGAATGACTGGTCACTATGATGCACACTGACCACCAGGGGACAGACACTCAATGCAGGAGCGGCACCTAGTGGTCATTGCACTCCCACAGGGGTAGGACTGCTCAGCTAGAAGCCAGACTGATGGCTGCCAGTACAGCAGTTGTGGTGGGAGCCTCTCCCACCTCCTCAGCAGTGCTGACAATGTCCGACTACAGCTTAGGCCTGTTCCCCACTGGTAAGTGGACATCTCCCAAGGGCTTCCAGGCTGCCAGACAGATGTCTGACTGCCAGCTTAGGCCATATCACCCGGGGAGTTCCCAGACTGCGAGAGGGCACAGACCAGGCTGGGAGACGCGCCACCCCCCGAGTGCACAAATTTTTATGCAGTGGGCCCCCAATTGACTATAATCTCTTCCACTTTTTCACCCCTCCCCCATTGCAACCCATCAATCTGTTCTCTGTATCTATGAATGAGTTTCAGGAAATTGAATGTTTTTAAAACAAAATTTACAATAGAAACAAAGGAAAATAATATACTTAAGTAATAAACCTAACAAAGTATACAGAATCTGTATTCTAAAATCTATATAAAATAAAAGGAGATATATATTGTGTTCATGGATTTAAAAACATGATGTCAGTTCTCCCCATTTGATCTATAGGTTCATTACAATCAGATCTCCACAGGCTGCCCTGGGTGGTGTGGCTCAGTAGAGTTTTGTCTCATACACCAAAACGTGGCAAGTTCTATCCTCAATTTAAAGCGCATTCAGGAGGTAGCCAATCAATGCTTCTCTCTCACATCAGTGTTTCCCCCTTCCTCCTCCCCTCTTTTTGTTATACTCTCTCACCCTCTGTTCTTCCCTTACTCTAAGATAATAAACAAATTAAGTAAGCTAAAATTTCAAATTTTCACAAGCAATATAGCAACAAGCTGAATTCTAAATTTTATGGAAATGCAAAGAAACAAAGGATAAATGGAGGACTCAGATTACTTAATATTACAACTAACAAGGTATAATAGTCAAGACTGAATGGCATTAGGGGAAGTTGTCTTTATTTCACAAAATTATTTCCAATACCACTTTTACTATATGATACTGTTTAAATGAACAAAATTGGCAAATTCACAAATTATGTGCTTTAAAAATCATTTCTTCGACTTTGAGACATTACACAGCAGATAGCATTAGTTCTCAAGCCTTAGTGAGTGAATATTTACCACTTTTTCATTCAGCTGAACTTGGACTTTCACAGTAGGTCCAGTATACATACACCAGAGGAGCTTCTGAATCCTGTCACCTATGCTCTTTCATCAGCTCATTATTAAATCAATTAACCAGTCTCTGAAAACCTCAGCCTAAATGGAATATATCACTACAAAGGATGACAGAATACTAAAATACCCAAGAATTTTAGTTAATAATGTAAAAATGAGAAAAACTGCATGACACCTGTATTAGTTTTCTGTGGCTGCTTTAACAACCATAAACTTAGTGGTGTAAAAAGTAGTTTTATCACCTTACAGTTCTTTTGGCCAGGAGACCAACTATTCTCAGTGGGCTTAGCTTCAAAATGAATGTGTCAGCCAGGCTGGTTCCTTCTGAGGGCTGTAGTGGAAAAGTTGATGCCTTGGCCTTTTCCATCTTCTACAGGCTGCTTACATTCCTTTCTTCCATCTTCAGAACCATTGACATAGTGTGTGGAGTCTTCCTTACAAGTCTCAACAATATTTTCTCCCTCTTCTACATTAAAGTACCCTTGCGATTAGATTGGGTTCATTCAAATAATCTTATTTTAAGGTCACCTGATTAACACCCTTAATTCTCTTTGCTACTTTAAACTCCCTTTTATTTTGTATCACAACATATTCACAGGTTCCAATGATAAGGACATGAATATCTTTTTTGGAGAGGCATGGGGTGAATATTCTGCCAATCACAGACCTGAATAGTTCTAAGTTCATAGTGCTGAATACACTATTTTTTTAATTAAAAGTTTTTCATGTTAACACTGGTGCAAGTGTTCCCCATTGTTCCTCCCCATGCCTTTGCCCACCTCCACACAATTTCTTTTCGTTTGCCATTTTTTCTGTGTCTATTTGTAAAATACTTTTTTAATTTTGATTTTGGAATGTAAAGTTTTATTTGATTTAAGTATAGTTAACATACAGTATTACATTAGTTTTAGGTGTACAACAGTGACTTGATATTTATATATCTTATGTAGTATATAAATGTCAGGAAGTCTACACCACAGGAAGTCTAGTAATCATCTGTCTCAGTATAAAGTTACTGCGATATTAGTGATTGTATTCCCTATGCTGGGACTTATTTATGTTATACATTTGTGCTTCCTAAATCCCCTTCACGTTTTTGCCCCCACCCCCCTACAGCCTAACTTTCTGGTAAATATCAGTTTGTTCTCTGTATTTATGAGTATGTTTGCTTTATTCATTTGTTTACTTTTTCTGGATTCCAGAAATGTAATGTTACAGTATTTGTCTCTCTCTGACTTATTTCACTTAGCATAATGTCTCTATGTCCATACTGTTACAAGTGGCAAGTTTGCATTCTTTGTCATCAGTCATCTATTAATGGACACCTAGGTTGGTTCCATATCATGGATATCCTATCTAATAAAAGAGCAATATGCAAACTAACCATCACTCCAACACAAAGATGGCCATGCCCATAGCCACAAGATGGCGGTGCCCAGTCCCCTCACCCCAGTGGTATCCACTGCCACCTGGCCGTTTGCGGTCATCAGCCACCGGGCATGATGTGTCTGCCCCGGGGCTGGGCCAGGGGCGGGTGCTTTGCACCATGTGTGTCCAGTCAGCGGCGAGGCCCCTGTAGGGCCGTATTCGCTCATCGGCCGCCCAGCGGGCACTTTGCGCCAGGTGTTTCCAGTACATGGCGGGGGCCCCCGCATGGCCATGTGCACTCACCAGCCTTCTCCCCCCCCCCCCCCCCCCGTCACCCCAGTGCACAAATTTCGTGCACCGGGCCCCTATTCCTATATAATAAAAGCCTAATATGCAAATTGTCCCCTTGCCGGGGAGTTTAGCCTGGAATTCGAACAGAGGGCAGGGCTGGTGGCAGAAACAGGAAACTGGGGGAAGGAAGGCCCTAGCGACCCTAACCATGCACCAATTTGGTGCATTGGGCCTCTAGTTGGAAATAATGCCGCAGTAAACATAGAGGTGCACATAGCTCTTCTAATTAGTGTTCTTATTTCTTCAGATAAATGCCCAGTAGAATTGCTGCATCCTTCTTTTCTTCTGCATAGCCTTCTTTTTAAAGTCTATTTTGTCTCCAATAAGTATTGTTATCCCAGCTTTTATTTGTTTGCATTTTCATGAAATATATTTTTCATCCCTTTAATTTCAGTCCCTGTGTCTTTCCATCTGAAGTGAATCTTGTGTAGGCAGTGTTTGTAAGGATCTTGTTTTTTATCCATTCAGCCACCCTATGTCTTTTGAATGGAGCACTTCTTTACATTAAAAGTAATTATTTATAGGTATGTACTTACTGCCATTTAATTGTTGTTGTTTTTTTAGATATATTTTATTGATTTTTTACAGAGAGGAAGGGAGAGAGATAGAGAGTTAGAAACATCAATGAGAGAGAAACATCTATTAACTGCCTCCTGCACACCCCCCACTGGGGATGTGCCGGCAACCAAGGTACATGCCCTTGACCAGGAATCGAACCTGGGATCTTTCAGTCCACAGGCTGATGCTCTATCCACTGAGCCAAACTGGTTCTGGCCATTTAATTGTTTTCATACTGGTTTTATAAGTGGTTGGTCTACTACCTTCACTATATATTTGCCCTTACTAATGAGATTATTTTCTTTTACATATTTTCTTATTTCTAGGGCTTTTCTTTGCCATTTAAAGAATTCCCTTTTAA
This sequence comes from Murina feae, assembly GCA_004026665.1. NCBI lineage: Eukaryota > Metazoa > Chordata > Mammalia > Chiroptera > Vespertilionidae > Murina > Murina feae. The sequence continues at coordinate 6,379 of PVJC01037643.1, forward strand.
CATTTCTTGTAATACTAATTTAATAGTGAACTTCTTTAGCTTTTGCTGTTCTGGGAAATTCTTGATCTCCTTCAATTCTGATATAACCTTCTGCTTAGTGTATTTGTCGTTATACTATACTTTTTTCTCTTTCATCATGTTGATATATTATAACCACTCTCTTGTGGCTTGCAAAGTTTCCATTGAGAAATCAGTTTATAGTTTTACGGGCTTCCCTTATTTGCAACTAGTTGTTTTTCTCTTGCTGCTTTTCAGATTCTCTCTGTCTTTAACCTTTGCCATTTTAATTGTGATGTGTCTTGATGTGGGTCTTTGGGTTCATCATGTTTGAGACACTGCTTCCTACACTTGGATGTCTGTTTCCTTTACCAGATTAGAAAAGTTTTTAGCCATTATTCCTTCAGATAGGTTTTTCATCCCTTTCTCTCTCTCTCTCCTCCTTCTGGGACCTCTGTGTCCTTGATGTCCTCCCAGAGGTCCCTTATGCTATCTTCATTTTTTCTAATTCTTGTTTCTTTTTTATCTTCCAATTTGGTGATTTCCACTATCCTCTCTTTCTGATCACCGATTCATTCTTCTATATCATCTGATTGGCTGCTGGCTCCCTCTGTGGTATTTTTCACTTCACTTGTTACATTATTCAGCGCTGAAAGGTGTTTTTTAATATAAATTAAATTTTATTTTTTTCCCCATGCAACGAACTTTAATATTTCAAGAAAAACAGCTTTTAAATATGTTACATGAAGTAAACATTAATATTTCAAGGAGAAAAGTATTTTAACTATAGTTTTCTGAAAACTATACGAACAGTAAAATATCGCAAAAGTTGTAGGAGGTATTAAAAATGTGCAAATAACAGGATTACTTCTATTATATTCTGTTATTTTTTTCCTCTGGCTCTTTTTTTGTTCATCAGTTTATGTTGTTTATTATATTCCACAAATGAGTGAGATCATGTGGTATTTCTCTTTCTCCAACTGGCTTATTTCACTTAGCATAATACTGTACAGGTCCATCATGCTGTTGCATATGGTAAGAGTTCCTTCTTTTTTACAGCAATGTATTCCATTGTGTAGATGTACCATAGTTTTTTAATCTACTCATCTGCTGATGGGCACTTAGGCTTTTTCCAAATCTTAGTTATGGTAAATTTGGCTGCTATGAACATAGGGGTGCATATATCCTTTCTGATTGGTGTTTCCGATTTCTTGCAATATATTCCTAGAAGTGGAATGACTGGGTCAAATGGGAGTTCCATTTTTAATTTTCTGAGGGAACTCCATATAGTTTTCCACAGTGGCTACACCAGTCTGCATTCTCATCAGAAGTGCACGAGGGTACCTTTTCTCTACATCCTCTCCAGTACTTGTCCTTTTTTTATTGGTTCATAATAGCCATTCTGACAGGTATGAGATGGTACCTCATTATTGTTTTGATTTGCATCTCTCAGATGATTAATGACTTTGAGCATGTTTTCATATGTCTCTTGGCCTTTTGTATGTCCTCTTTCAAAAAGTGTCTATTTAGGTCTTTTACCCATTTTTTGATTGGATTGTTTATATTCCTTATGTTAAGTTGTAAGGGTACCTTGTAAATTTTGGGCTCTAAACCTTTATTGAAAGTAACATTGGCAAATGTGTTCTCCCATACAGTAGGCTCTCTTACTGTTTTGTTGATGGTTTCTTTTGCTATGCAAAAGCTTTTAATTTTGATGTAGTCCCATTTGTTTATTTTCTCCTTAGTTTCCATTGTCCTAGCAGCTGTATCGGTAAAGATATTGCTACAGCATATGTCTAATACTTTGCTGCCTATGGATTCTTCTAATATTTTTGTGGTTTCCTGTTGCTGTCTTATGTTTTAAGTCCTTCATCCATTTTTAGTTTATTTTTGTGTATGGTGTAAGTTGGTGGTCTAGTTTCATTTCTTGCATGTTATCTGTTCAGTTTTCCCAACACCATTTATTGAAGAGACTGTCTTGACTGAATTGTATGCTCTTGCCTCCTTTGTCAAATATTGATTGAGCATAGTGGCTTGGGTCAATTTCTGGGTTCTCTGTTCGGTTCCATTGGACTATATGTCTACTCTTGTGCCAGTACCAGGCAGTTTTGAGAACAGTGGCTTTGTAATATAGCTTGACAATTGGTATTGTAACCCCTCCAACTTGTTCTTCTTTCTCAGGATTGCTACTGTTATTCGGGATATTTGTTTATTCCATACGAATTTTTGGAGAGTTTGTTCTAAGTCTGTGGAATAATGCCATGCCGTTGTTATCTTAATGGGGAATGCATTGAACCTATAGATTGCTTTGGGTAGTATGGACATTTTAATGATGTTGATTCTCTCAATCCATGAGCACACGGTATATTCTTCCATTTGTTTATGTCTTCCTCTCCCTTTTTTCAATTTCCTATAGTTTTCCGAGTACAGGTCTTTCATCTCCTTGCTTAAGTTTATTCCTAGATACCTTAATTTTTTGTTGCAGTGGTAAATAGGATTGTTTTTTTAGTTTCTCTTTCTGTGAGTTCATTATTGGTGTACAGAAAAGCCATAGATTTCTGAGTGTTAATTTTGTTTCCTGCTACATTGCCCAATTTATTAAGTGCAGTAGTTATTTTATGGAGTCTTTACGGTGTTCAATGTACAGTATCATGTCATCTGGGAATAATGACAGTTTTACGTCTTTTTTTTCAATTTGAATGCCTTTTTCTTCTTGTGTCATTGCTATAGCTACCACTTTCAGTACTACTAGAGGCCTGAGGAACAAAAATTTGTGCACTTGGGGTGGGGGATCCCTCAGCCTAGCCTGTTTCCTCTAGCAATCTGGGACCCCTCAGGAGATGTCCACCTGCTGGCTTAGGCCCACTCCCCGCTGGCAAGTGGACATCCCTTTGGCAGCCCGGGGGCCCTCGCGGGATGTCCACTTGTCAGCAGGGAGCAGGCCTAAGCCGTAGTTGGACATCCTTAGCTCTGCTGAGGAGGCAGGAAAGGCTCCCACTACCATCGCTATACTGGCAGCCGTCAGCCTGGCTTGTGGCTGAGCTGAGCTCCCCTGTGGGAGTGCCCTGCATTGAGCATCTGCCCCCTGGTGGTCAGTGTGTGTCATAGTGACCAGTCATTCCCAGTGGTTCTGCTGTTGGGGTCAATTTGCATATTACCCTTTCATTACATAGGATAGAGGCGTAATGCATGGATGGGAGCCAGCTGGTTTGCACTGAAGGGTATCCTGGATCAGGGTGGGGGTCCCGCTGCGGTGCCTGGCCAGCCTGGGTGAGTGGCTAATGGCTATTTGCAGGCTGGCCACAGCTCCTTCTGGGAGGGGGTTCCTGCTGGCATGCCTGGCCATCCTGGGTGAGGGGCTGATGGCTGTTTTCAGGCTGGCCACATCCCCTTCACGGAGGGGGTCCCTGCCGGGGTACCTGGCCAGCCTGGGTGAAGGGCTGATGGCCGTTTTCAGGCTGGCCACATCCCCTTCAGGGAAGGGGTCCCTGGTGGGGTGCCTGGCCAGCCTGGGTGAGTGGCTGATAGCTGTTCGCAGGCTGGCCACAGCACCTTCAGGGAGGGGGTCTCTGCTGGAGTACCTGGCCAGCCTAGGTGAGTGGCTGATGGCTGTTTGCAGCAAGGCTGGCTGGAAGCTGGTATCTGGGATTTATTTAACTTCTAACATTGAAACTTTATTGCTTTAACCGGAGCTCAGGTCAGGTTGCCCCTGACAACCCAGGCTCCCAGCACTTCCTTGAGCCCAAGGTTGGAAGCAAGTATTTGGGGTTTATTTATCTTCTATAATTGAAGCTTTGTTGCCTTGAGCAGAGGCCACAGCTGGCGTAGGCACACAGGAACCTTAGCTTCCTCCTTAGCTTTCTCCAGGGCAAGCCTCCTGCTTGTTCCAGTTCCGTTGCTGCCAGCCGCCATCTTGGCTGGGTTAATTTGTATATAGTCTGATTGTTTGGTGGGCGTGGCTGTTGGCTGGTGGGCATAGCTTGGGTGTAACTGAATGAGGGTCAATTTGCATAGTACTCTTTTATTAGATTAGATGTTGAACATGAGTGGTAAAAGTGAGCATCCCTGTCTTGTTCCTGTTCTTAGGGAAAATGCTTTTAGTTTTTGCCCTTTGGATATGATATTGGCTATAGATTTGTCAAATAAGGCTTATATCATGTTGATATATCCTCCCTCTATTCCCAGTTTGCTGAGAGTTTTTATCAAAAATGGATGTTGGATTTTGTCAAATGCTTTCTCTATGTCTACTGATATGATCATGTGATTTTTGTCTTTCAGTTTGTTTGTGATTTATCACTTTTATTGATTTGCCAATATTGTACCAGTCTTGCCCTGGAATAAATCCCATTTGATTATTGTGTATGATGTTTTTCATATATTGCTGGATGCGATTTGCTAATTTGTTGAGAACTTTAGCATCTATGTTCAGCAGGGGTATTGGCCTGCTATTCTTTCTTTGTAGTGTCTTTATCTGTTTTTGAAATTAGAATGATGTTGAGCTCATAAAATGAATTTGGAAGTGTTCCTTCTTCCTCTTGGATTTTCTGAAATAGTTTGAGGAATATAACTCTTAGTTCTTCTTTGCATGTTTGGTAAAATTCCCCTGTGAAGTGATCCAGACCTGGGCTTTGTCTATTTCAGCCACATTGTCAACTTTGTTGGTGTGTAATTGTTCATAATATTTTCTTACAGTCCTTTGTATTTCTGTGGTGTCAGTGGTTACTTCTTCACTTTTGTTTCGATTTTACATATTTGTATCCTCTCTCTTTGTTTCTTGAAGAGTCTGGTTTACCATTTCTCAATTTGGTTTATCCTTTCAAAGAACCAGTTGATGGTTTCATTGATTTCTCTTTTTTTATTGTTATTTTAGTCTCTGTTACTTACTAGTATTTCTGCTCTCATCTTTATTATTTTCTTCTACTTACTCTGGACTTTTTGTCGGAGCTTCTGCTTCCTGGTGGTCATTGCATTTGAGTGGCCTTAGCATATCATTAGCATATGCTTTGATTGGTTGAACGGCCAACTGGTCGACTGGACACTTAACATATTAGGCTTTTATTTTTATAAAAGGGGTGGAAGCCCGGTGCACGAAATTCATGCACTTGGGGGATGTCCAGCAGTTGGACATCCTTCACTGCCACAGAGGTGGGAGAGGCTCTTGCCACCGTGGTTGCACTTGCCAGCTGTGAGCCGGGCTTCTGAATGAGCAGTGCCCTCCTGTGGGAGCACACTGACCACCAGGGGGCAAGCTCCTGCACTGAGCGTCTGCCCCCAGTCAGTGCGACGGGTTGTTTTTGCTGTTCGGTTCATTTGCATATTGGGCTTTTGTTATATAGGACTAGAGGCCCGGTGCACAAAATTCATTCACTGGGGGTCCCTCAGCCAAGCCTGCACCCTCTGGCAATTCGAGATCCTTCTCACAATCTGGGATCACTGGCTCCTAACCACTCACGTGCCTGATCGCCCCCAATTGCTCAACTGCCTGCCTAATTGCCCCTAACCGCCTCTTCTTCAGCCCCTGCTGCTTCAGCTTTGTCTGAAAGGCAGTCCAGAATGACATCTGGAAGGTGTTTGGTTGTCTGGTCTAATTAGCATATCACACTTTTATTATAGATAGCCAAGATCTAGAAATAGACCAAGTGCCCATCAGTAGATGAGTGCATAAAAAAAGCTATGGGATATTAACAAAATGGAATACTGTGCAGCTAATATAAAAGAAGGAACTCTTACCTTTGCGACAGCATGGATGAACTTGGAGAGTATTATGCGATGTGCAATATGCCTGTCAGAGAAAGATAAATATCATATAATTTCACTAGTATGTGGAATCTAATGAAAAAATAGAAACTGCAAATTTTTTGCAGACCCTAATTTGAGTGACTATTTTCATTTTAGATGATCTGCTCTTTATACTTTTCTTCATCAGCTGCTCTGCAATCCAGATATTTTGTTAACTTTTACGTAACAAAATGTTTTATGGTGTGAAATTATTGGTCATATTACACAGTTTTAGTAATGCTCGATCTTTCTCTTTTCAGTCCTTATTTGGAAAAAACTTGACAACAATTTTGAATGAATATGTAGCTCTGAAAACAAAAGGTAAGTATTCTCATTCAGGGATTTTTTTTTGGTTTATTTTACACAGTACTTAATCTGTTTTAATTACAAATACTTTTTAAAAGATAATAATGCCTTATAAAAACCATAAGAAAACTTGTCTCAGTTACAGTGAGCTAAATTTTACTGGGAAATGCATAATTAATAGTTTGTGTTTATATTGAGTGGTAAATAACTTACAAGTCCCTTAGCATATATAATAAAAAATAATAATTTTTAAAACTGTAGAGCCCTGACTGGTTTCGCTCACTGGATAGATTTTTGGTCTGCGGACTGAAGGGTCCCTGGTTCAATTCCGGTCAAGGGCATGTACCATGGTTGCGAGCACATCCCCAGTGGGGGGGGTGTAGGAGGCAGCTGATCGATGTTTCTTTCTCATCAATGTTCCTAACTCTCTATCTCCTCCCTTCCTCTCTGTAAAAAAATCAATAAAATACATATTTTTTTAAAAAGCTGTAGAATAAAACTCTTCTCTGGATATCTACCCTGATGAATATACTATGTGTTATAAAATTTCAATCTAATATTTTAATTTTAAGTTTACAGTGTAAATCTGGACCCAGGAACCAGTCATAAAATTCTGGCTTTTATTGATCAGAATAAAAAAGAATTTTTCCTAAATTAATGTTTTAGGCAGAAAGTTAAAATTGTTTATTCTCCAATATTTATTATTCTGTAGCTTACAACATTAACCAAAGAATTGGCAATAAACAGTTTTTAGCATAAAATAATAACATATCAAAAGAAAATAAACTTTTATTGAGTATTGTCTGTGTTGTGCCTAGGTGCTTTCTAACATTTTATCTTAGTCCTTAAAATAATTCAGTGAGAGCCCAGCCTTCATGGCTCAGTGGTTGAGCATTGACTTATAAACTAGGAGGTCATGGTTCGATTACTAATCAGGGCACATGCCCGGATTATGAGCTCGATCCCTCAGTGGGGATGTTCAGGGAGCAGCTGATCAATGATACTGTCTCACCATGATACTTCTGTCTGTCTCTGAAATCAACAAAAAATATATTTTTTACAATAAAAATAATTCAATAAGAGATTATTTGTTGCAAAATGTTGTTAAGTATTAGAAAACTGAGGGTTAGAGAAGCCAGATAACTTTTCCAGGATCACAAAACTAGAAATTGCAGAAAGTAATAACAGTTCTGGAAGTTCAGGGTCTGAATCTCATTTCTAATTCTTTAAGAAGGTTTCTTGATCTTTCTGCCAAAGTTTTCTTTCCTAATGTTTCTTAACTATCATATAGGAATATTTAGAGTGTAAATGACATCAGAAACAATATGTGATTGTAATACAAGGGTTTATATCTCACTTTTATGTTGAGTAGCTTCCTCCGGTTTGAGTTTTTATAAATATACTAGAGGCCCAGTACACAAAAGTAGTGCACTCTGGGGGCAGTCTCTCAGCCGGTCTGCACCCTTGCATGGTTCCGGAGCCCTCGGGCATGTGCAACTGATGGCTTAGACCTGCTGCCCACATGGAATGGGCCTAAGCTGGCAGTTGGATATCCTTAGCGCTGCCATGTAACTTGCCACCATCGCTGCACTCGCCAGCCGTGAGCCCTGCTCAGGGCTTCTGGCTGAGCCGTGCTCCCCCTGTGGGATTACACTGACCACCAGGAGGCAGCTCCTGAGTTGAGTGTCTGCCCCTTGGTTGTCAGTGCACATCATAGCAATCAGTCGTTCTGCCATTCAGTTGATTTGCATATTAGCCTCTTATTATGTTGGATGGGAAAGATTTTAAACATCTTACGAGTTTCCCAGCATTAGAGCACATCCTAAAAAAGACATTCTCAGGAATTTGCCTGTGATTACAAGTATAGTAATTGGTTCAGATTTTTTTTTTTTTAAGGGTTGCTGAGCAATCACAATGCTTTGGAGATGAAAATATTAGATGTTGAAAACTAATTTCCATACTCACAGGAATTTGCATACCCTTTACAATTTATTTATTATAAATCAAAGTATTTTAATTCACTTTCAAATGTCACATGATGTCAGGTAGAACAGATTTAAAAATAGTTTGTCCTTATCACATGATCTCACTTACATGTGGAATCAAATAAACTAAATAAACTAACGAATAAAATAGAACCAGAGGCATGGAAACATGGAACAGACTGACACCTTTCAGAGAGAAGGAGAGATGTGGGCCAGTAAGACATTAAATTATAGCCCTAACCGATTTGGCCCAGTGGATAGAGCATCAGTTTGGGGATTCGCGCATCCTGGGTTCAATTCCAGTCAAGGGCATCTACCTTGGTTGCAGGCACATACCCGTTGGGGAGTGTGCAGGAGGCAGCTGATTGGTGTTCTCTCTCATCGATGTTTCTAACTCTATCCCTCTCCCTTCCTCTCTGTGAAAAATCAATAAAATACATTTTTTTAAAAAAGAGTAAATTATATCCATATATGCATTGCCCAGGGACACAGACAATAAGGTGGTAAGGGGGGTGGGGGGGCCCAAGGGGATGACATCTATAATTCTCTCAACAATAAAGATTTTAAAAATAGTTGTCTTTAATTCAAAAAAGACATAAAATTGATAATCTAAATTAAGTTCAGAGATTTCACAAATGTCTATTTTTACTCATATTGTATCTTATGTTCAATGGCTTAAGGAAGAAGAAAGCCACCTCATCATAGTTTCAGTTCCCAGTATAATGTCAACAGCTGAAATAAAAGTTTAAGTTTTCTTTATTTGTTTTCTCTGTATAATCAAATTAAATGATACATGTTTTTCAACTGGGTTTTTTTGTTGTTTTTTTTTAATTTTTTTCCTCTTATTATTTAGAAACATCAAATCACGTCCCAGCAATTATGTCATCTCTGTGGAAGAAGTTAGACCATACACTTTCTCAGATCAGGTAATGAAAATCTTATGTAATAAGCTTCTCAGAATATATATAATTGAAACGGAATTTTTGGACTAGAACCCGATTCCTTATCTGCCGGAGTTAAAGAATGAATTCCCAGACAGAAAGTAGTGTAGCAAAGGTAGAGATTTATTGAAGAATAAGAACAGACTCCCATGTGGGGAGAGGGAAAGAGTCCCACAGAATGGATTCCCATGTGGAAAAGGGGAAAGAGTCCCACTGAGTTCCTTTTCCCTATGGCTTATATATGGTGCCTTGGTATCCCCTCTGATTGGTCCCTATTCCCTTAGACTGGTTTCTATAGTAATTCCTAGGCTCAAAGGTGGAACCTCACATGGGACATGTGAAGTTCTCCCCCTCACCCCTCTCTCCCCATCCTTCCTTATTGTTTTCCTTTTCCCTTTGGGTTTTCTTCTTATGGGTGAAGGGCTTCCTTCTCTTTATTTTGTAAATACAGACCTTTTGCTGTTTCCAGTTCCCTCATTCTATGGAAAGGTACCTGTTGCAGCTTTTCAGCTCCCCTATTCTATGGAAATATACCTTCTGCTACTCTGCAGCCCTTTGCTTCCTCCGTGGTCCCCTTAATTTCCAAAATTTATCTAAAGTTTCCTAAAACCTTTCTTTTTCTCACACTCCCCCCCCAAAAAAAAAATTCCTGTTCAATTATGATTTTGAGATGCAAACATATATAAGAATCACTGAGTTTTTTACGTCTTACAATCCACCTGGTACATTTATGTAACATTGTTCTAATTTTGAAATTACTCTAGAGGTTATTACTCTTTCTGTGTCTTTGATTGGAATAACTTGAAATAAATTGCATACTTCAATAAAATCCTTAGAAAAGAGGAAATTGAGACTTAGAGAATTTTAATGAACACTTCCACGTTCCCATAGCAATTTATAGGCAGATCTCTGGTCCAGAATAAAGATCTGATCCCACTCTAGTGTCAATACAAATCTTCTACTCCCAGACTTCTGTGAATTCCCTTATACAGTTGCATTTCCATTCCATTTGCAGAGAATTGATGTGTAGAATCCATGCCCTTCCATTTTCCCTTGTAAAGAAATAACTTGAGTAATAATACTTCAGAAATCTTCCGTTTTGAGATTTTCACATAGTACTAATTCTCTTCTACCTAGGTCAAGTCCTAGGAATGCCAGCCTCGTTGATTTTAATTTTATAAAGTCTCTTATTGACTCTAGTATGAAAACCTTACTTTCTTACCCTTTCTCCCAGAGCTACAAGTGAATAGCTTGCTTAAACTCAGAAGGGGCCTCATTTTCCTTCCTCAGTTTAAACTGCTAAAGTACTCTAAATGTTTTATATCTAACTGTAACACATATTATTCCCTTTCTTTTTTTTTTTTTTTTTTTTTTTGAGAATGCATTGTAATTTTAATTTTGAGGGTTAAATGCCATTATTCCAGTTTTACATAAGAAATTAAGGTCATGAAGCTAAATGATGACAAAGCCAAGATTTGAACCCAGTTCTATATATATAAATCTAAATTCAGCTTTTGAGCATATGTATTGCCTTCAGCAGAGCTGTGGTCTCAGAATCATCTGAAAGTCCACCATCTAATTATTTTAAACCACATTTAATACCCTCGAACCAGGCCATTTCTATATTTTGGGTTATTTAAAAACACAAAACTGTTAACCAGTGGTTTTTTTTAGCAGTGGCATGGTGGTGGAGGTGAAAGAGCTCAAAAAGGTATTTTTGAATAGGTAAT
>PVJC01037644.1:0-17111 GCA_004026665.1 Murina feae
AGCGATGCATCTCCCCTGGAAAATGATAAAACTGGGTCGAAAGGAGCTCTTTCCTCCTGGGGAATAGCACGAGGGTCCCCCAAGACCTACCGCTGCTCAGGACCTTGTCTGCTAGCAAGTTGAATAGGATTTGAAACTCAACCACCTAAATACAAACCAGATACCAGGAACTTCCTCTTCTTTCTTTTTCTGAGAAGAGCATATAGTTGGAACAGAATTCCAGGCCCAACTGTAAGCAGCACAGGAGCGATTAGATGCTGCCCAGGAAGCGAAAAAGGCGTATTGGAAAGGAATGAGCTCTGTGGGCCCCACTGACCTTCTGTTCCCTGGTTTCTTACATTCGCATGAAAAATGAGTGAATGTGAGACCGCTGTTCACCACTATTCACCATCTCCTTCCCTCTCTCTATTCCCTTCCTCCCGTCCTTTCTGCTTTTTTATGTTCTTCATTTGCTATGTCCATATGGCAGAGTCATTCTGCAAACATTTAGCCCTGGTATATTTATGGGCTATTCTGGGTGGGAAGGGACTATTGGGCTTATAAAACCGCCGATATAAGATTCTTGCACTTTGCTTAAACGCGACGTACTCTCCCTAGATTGATAGATGCAAATCAGATTACCAGCGTCTCAGTGCTGCCTGCTTTAAGAGCAAAACTGGTCCAATCATGGCAGCCGGGTGCAGGAGAGAACAGAGGCTATGCTCTTCACCAATGTGGGGTATCAGCTGTTGGCTATAATTTCTCACCCTGTAAACAGGAGAGCTGGCTAGATGTTCCTTGTCAGGGAGCCAGCTGGGACCGACTGAATAGCCAGGGAGCAAAGAGGGCACCTTCCCAGGATGCTCCATTCTCAGTGGAAGCCAACTCTGCAACTGTGTCAGAAATAGATGCGAGAGAAACAGCAGTCTGTCTTCTAGAGGGGGGATATATTCACATACTCGTCAATTACCTCAGGATGTGGTTTTGCCGTGATCGTTTTTCATGCCATCACCACACAAACAGAGTAAAGCCATTGGGGGCAGATATCATTGCCATTGTTCAGGAAGTCGGTTTTGCCACTCTGTAATCCAAATGTATTTAATTATTAAGGTATTTTTTTTTGGCCCTTGACGTTTGCTGAGGTTTAGGCAGAACAATCTAGTTAGAGTCAGATTCCATCCTCTTGAAACGCAGCGATTTTATGAAGTATTTTTACGCGATTTTGTGAAGAGGTTAAACTGGCCGAGGTTGGAATCTGCTTGCTTTGTATATACACTGACCTTCCAGAGGGTTTTCGAAATTTCCCGAATGCTATCGCTAGAGGCGTGGCTAGCTCTGTGCGGACAATCCAAGCTGGCTACTTATGATTTCAAAGAACAAAGATCAGAGTGGTTGATGGACTTGTCCAAAGTCATGGAATGAATCTGCCTTTGAGATGGTAAGAGAAACCAGTTTGCCAAGTTCCCACGTGTGTCAGATGCAGACCTGGTTGGACCGAGCAGTAAGAAGGAGGACCAGGCAGAGTGGATCGCAGAGAGATGCCAGCAGGACAGCTGACTGCGCTGTGGGGCTGGAAGGTGGTCATACAGTGGAGGAGCAGGGTCTCCCCAGGCTTCATACAAAGGACAACTGAGAATCGAGAATCGTTCTGAGGGGCAGCAGATATCTCAAGTCTTAGAGTAAAGCTGTGCTGGGAACTTGAACTCATCAAGTTTCACCCACTGCTCTTCTGGCTGATTTGGTTCCTATTTGTTGTTTTTGAAAAAAAAAATATTTTTATTGATTTCAAAGTGGAAGGGAGAAGGAGAGAGAGAGAAACCTCAATGATGGGGAGAATCATGGATCGGCTGCCTCCTGCATGCCCTCCACTGGGGATCGAGCCTGCAACTCAGGCCTGTGCCCTGACCGGGAATCGAACTATGACCTCTTGGTTCATAGGTCAACACTCAACCACCGAGCCATCCTGGTCGGGGTTCACTGGACTCCTTTGTATTGGCAAGGTAAATCTTGTGGTGGTGACCCGGATCCAGGGCACTTTGAGGGTCCGATCCTGCTGAGATGGACTTCTGGTTGCCTCTGCATGAAGACACAGGATAGTCCGGCTCACAAGGGCCTTCATCAGGTCGCCATGCAGGAACAGTTAGCTGAAGGTTTTGATGGTAACTGGGTTGAGCAGATTCTTTTGCTCCCAACATATTTGTCAGAACCAAGTCCAAAAAGCATCGTTCTCCTGTTCTTATAATTCCTCTGCTATCAGGGCATTATTTGTTGGAAGTGCCTTTGCTCTGGCCGAGGAATTCACGAATGGCCTGGGAGACCATTTCAACATTCTTTACTTAGTGCAAACGGTTAGGTGCGATGCTGTGTGATCTTACAGCTGGTGGGTCTCCCCAACCCTTGAATTTCCTCTTATATTTTCCCCATCGTCCTAAATGACGTTTAGTGTTCTGGGAGGGGGCTGAAAGATTTTTCTCGCTTCTATGGATAACAGATCAAGCCATGGGGATAGCATTTTATATTTACCTATTTTATTCTTACAGAAAACACAAGGTTTTTTTGGGTCAGAGGCAGACTGATTTATTCACTTGTGGGCTCAATTGCCACCAATTCTCCATGCCCCATGTCCCCCTCAGGGGAACATGATCAGGTACAGGAGAGGGACCCTGGAATTGTGACTCGTGGAGCGCAGATGGGACGAGTTGTACAGCCTTCTGTCCTCTTCTCCCCAGGAAAGGACAGAGACCTTTGCCCTCGGATGTAAACAAACCTCTGAGGAGAGAAGAGGAAGGTCCCCAGGGTGTCAGTGAACTGTGAACAGATGACTCCAGGAAAGACACATCTGCGCATCTCCCCCGGGCAAATGTGTTGTCTTATCTTCCAGGTCTTGTTTGCCACTTGCTCATCCTTTAACCCAGATCCCTCACAAAGCCCTGACCATGCAGAAACTTGAAAATGCCCACATCAATTTTTCAGCAAAGGAGTCAGCAAGTGCGATCGACTGGCAAAGGCAAGCAGACATTCAGAAAACAGAGTACAAAGGAAGGCCAATGGACCCCAATGCCGCGGACCCCAGCACTGTCTGTTGGAAAAGGGTGGCCCTAGGCCAGGGGGTGTTGAGAAAGTTGGTGGCCTGTTGGGAACCGCTGCCCCAGACCCAGCAGATAAGGAGAAACAGAATGACTGGTAACCATTCCCAGTGATGGGAGAGGTGGGACGGGGTGGTTAGTAGGAAGGTTGTGGGATTGACAATTGTAAGAGAGAAGGGAAAGGAGAATTGGATTTATTAGAGCCTCACACGCAAGGTACTGCATTCTACATAGATTCTCCTGTTTGATCATGCAGCCACCACACCGTTCTTCCCGATGAGAAAAATGAGACCTGTGCTGGTGACCGAGCTTCAGAAGAAAATGTTCAACCCCAAGCCTGCCTGAATCCAGATTCTACGATTGCTACGCTTTTCCACGCTGGGTCTGAGTAAGTGCTCTGTCACATACTACCCGTCACCTACCTGGGGAGTCTTAGTCTCCTCATCTGTAAAACAGAAATCATTAAAGACCGTAGATTGGTCTGTTTTCTGTTAGGCGGCTCACAAATTAGGCAATGTGCTCACAAATGCTTTATAAAGTAATATGCTACACAAATTCTAGTTGTTTTTCATTATAATGAAATCCAGTAAAATGTTGTTATGGTTTCAGCGTTTTGGAAGTTAAATTGTTTCTAATTTTTCCCCATCCTATTTAATGCTCCCATGAGCATCTCAGTTCATATTACTCTTTCCCTCCTCCTATTTAATTATTTTCTTGTATGTGGACAAATTGAGATCCAGAGAGAGAGAGAGAGTGATTGGATAAGATCCCACAGTAGGTTGGTCTTCCCTAACAAGCACACCCTAACAATCTTAACAACCATAAGATGAAATATTGGTCTGTTTAGTGGAGCCTGCGGGAGGTTCCTTAAAATTTCATCTGAGTTGGTGGCTTCACTTAGCTATTGTTCTGTAACTCTAACATCTAGATGAATGGATCAAATCAATTATATTTCAAAATTGGGGTGGATGGGTATCATTTAGAATTATATTGGAATAAAAGAGGGGGAGAATTCCTGAGTGGGGGGTCCACCAGAATCAATGGGATGGAAATACTGGTCTGTTTTTGCTGTCTTAATGCCCTTGGTTGTGGAGGGGAAAAAAATTAATTCTTAAGTGAGGCAGTTGAATGGACCAGGGAGGCCCCAAGGAGATGGGTGGAACATGGAAGGAATTACTTTCCATAAATTAAAAGAGAGAGAGAGAGAATATTTCATTTCATGGTGCGTTTTCTATTAAACCTACTACGTAATTTGTTTCAGCTCACTTTTCTAGTTTCTTCCTCCCCATCTCTAGGGGCTGGAAAGGATTACCGTTTCCAAAAAATTGATATGTACTCTCTTCAGAGTCATCCCAAGAACGTCGGGAAGGCCTAGCCAGCTTGGCTCAGTGGATAGAGCATCTGCCCATAGACTGAAGGGTCCTGGGTTTGATTCCAGTCAAGGGCACATACTTTGGTTGTAGGCTCCATCGAGTTCGTGTGGGAGGCAACCAATGGATGTGTCTCTCTCACATCGCTGTTTCTCTCTCTCTCTCTCTCTCTCTCTCTCTCTCTCTCTCTCTCTCTCTCTCTTTCTCTCTCTGTCTCTCTCTCTCTGTTTCTCCCCCTCCCTTCCACTCTCTCTAAAGATCAATGGAAGAATATCCTTAGGTGAGGATTAACAACAACCACAAAAATAATGCAGGGATAAAGAAAAATCTGGAGTGTTTCTTATACTGACTTTAAAAGATGATGAAACCCAATGTTTTCTAAGTGGTTGACTTATCTTCAGTGGTTGTCTGAGATTAGAAGCCCGGGGCACAGTATTGCAAGGGCTTCTTGTTTCTGGAAATAGATTCTGCAGGAGTAGATGGTGATGGATAATGCATCCTTGTTCCGGTAAGCACCCGTTAGACGAAGGTCTCAGCCTCTTCCCTGTGTGTGAGGGCATGTATATATGCTTTCCCCATTTAATGCTAAACTTTCTTCTTAATTATCATGTCATGTATTATTATTTCAGCTCCACATTCCAGCTCATTAAAACACAACAACATGTAGGTCTATTTCTGATTCTGTCCAATAGTGTTTAACAAATGGTGGGAAACAAGAGTAACTGTTGATGGCTCCTGCATCTGCCAGCAATATGGCCTCTTAACCGTTACATCTCTGTGACTTGCCTGGCTTACCAGCAGGACATCTGCCCCAAAATAGCCTCCTTCCTATATCTCTAACTCTCAGACAGATGCATGCACCTATATGGGCAACCTATTCGGCACCCGTAGTCATGATGGGGCCTGGGAAATGTAGATTTCAGCTCAGGAGCTTCTGAGAACAAAGAACAAGGCTGAATGGAGACCGAGCAAACAGAACCACGGGACCTGCCACGCTCCCGTGACCTGTCAACATTACCTGCCTTTCTCCTCAGCCCACAGCAGTCCACGTCAATCTCTGGTTTACATAGCGATCCTGCCCATTGCTGTCCAATTTCTCATCAAGTCACCTTAGCAAAGATGACTTTTTTTCTTTCTCCGGAAAGGGTAACATGTCTCCTGTCAGGTGAACAGAAAATGTAGGTATTTGGAAAGGTGTGGTAACCTCATTTTGTCACCAGAATAGAAGAAAACATGTTCCCAATGTGATCATTCATACATATGGTGGGTTGTATTAGCTACTTCAAAGCTTTATTTATTTATTTAAAATATATTTTATTGATTTTTTACAGAGAGGAAGGGAGAGGGACAGACAGCTAGAAACATCAATGAGAGAGAAACATCGATCAGCTGCCTCCTGCACGCTCCCCACTGGGGATGTGCCCGAAACCAAGGCACACACCCCTGACCGGAATCGAACCTGGGACCCTTGAGTCCGCAGGCCGAGGCTCTATCCACTGAACCACACCAGCCAGGGCTGCTTCAAAGCTTTTAGAAGTCCACGCCTTCCCTGTGGGGTGACAGGTACAGAGCTCTGTAGAAGCCTTTGAGTCTGTAGGAGTTGAGTCTGAAGACAGGTTCTGATGTGGACATGTGGGATGTGTTAGTGTGCAATTGCTCTATCCCCTTTCTTAAAAAAAAAAAGAAAAGAAAAGAAAAGAAAGCGAAAAAAAGCTGATTCTGCAATTGAGTGTGGCCTGAAAGAGCTTGTCCACGTGGAAGACAAGCCTGGGTCTTAACCACGGTTCCCTCCGCACAGCCCGATCCTCCAGGAGGCCGCAAGAACAGCATGTTAATTCAAACTTTTCAAAACCGTGAAACCACTGCATATCTCCATATCTGTGAGCGGACTCTCATTTGCCTACTCTGTGTTAGCAGAGAAATGTTCGGTTTTAAACAAGACCTTATTTAAGGGGAAAAAGTGTATAGGATTACATTTGAAAATGTAATTACTGAAAAGATAAACCATATGTGGGAGCTTTTGTTTTACCTCCTTTTCACTGAGGCCTGCTTTGGGGAGGAGTTCACTTGGAGGTGTATGGAAATTGCAATTTTTAAAAAAATATATATTTTATTAATTTCAGAGAGAAGGAAGAGAGAGAGAGAGAAACATCAGGGATGAGAGAGAATCATTGCTCAGTTGCCTCAGCCACCCCCCTCCCCCAACTGGGGATCAAGCCCGAAACCCAGGCGTGTGCCATAATTGGGGATCAAACTGTGACCTCCTGGTTCATAGGTTGATGTTCAACCACTGAGCCACGCTGGCTGGGCTAGAATTTGTAATTCTTATCCAAGCTGGATGAGCTGAGCATAATCTACTCACTAGTCATTCGTGTTTATATTTCCATGTAGTTACTGCCAAACTATCTTATATAGTTCAGTGGTTAAAGCGTTGGTCGACACACCAAAGGGTTGGGGGTCTGATTCCTGGTCAAGGGCATGTACCTGGGTTGCATTGCCTAGCTCTGGGGCATGTGCCAAAGGCAACTAATCCATGTGTCTCTTTCATATCGATGTTCTCTCTCTCTCTCTCTCTCTCTCTCTCTCTCTCTCTCTTTCTCCTCCCCTCCCACTCTCTCTAAAAAAAAAAAATTAATGGAAAAAAATATCCTGGGTGAAGATTAACAAAAAAGAAACTTGTCTTTTTCTTTTTGTACTTTGGGGCAGAAAAACACATTTTCTGAGAATACACAACAAAGATCTGCCCTCAGATGGGTTTAAGGCTATTATATATCACCTGCCTGGTCTGCAAAACCCCAAGCTAAGGAATGAGTTAATATAAAGACCCATCCACATCTTGGGGATCTGACAGAAGCAACATAAATTCCAGGGAGGGGTGTCTTTTAGCCCCGATGCATCCTTTTGTTAGGGTTACATACAGGCTGAACCCTAACAAGCTAATCAAAGTGTATACAACACACAAACCAAATATCCACAAGGCAGACTTGTTGGATAAATAACATGAAATGAGTGTTCTTGAAATGTTTAAAGAAAAGTGAGCCCCTCTTTTGGTTAAACAGTACTCAGTAAATTTATGGCAAAAAATCTAAACTATATTATATCCAAGGCTGGCTACATAATTTGCATGGTCCAGTGCAAAAGGAAAATATAGGACTCCTTCTTCAAAAAAGCAGGAAAGAATGTGCCATTAAAGGCACTAAAATAAAAAGCTTTCTCTTTAAAAACATTTTGTGACTTGTAAAACATAATAGAGATAATAGTGATATACGAGGAACCACATAAACTTATAAATTGCCATAATATATGGGCGTCATGATTTAAAATAAATAATACTTTATTAATGTGATATCTTGATTCGTCGTAAAATTTTTCGGACTCAATTTTCTGCAAACTCATTAGATCATCAAAATTCATTCTCTTGGAAATTGAATTTTAATCAGTGTTGTTGAAAGCAGTGTCAGTGATCTTGGCAAATGCAAGTTTGCAAATAATTCTTGATAATACTCAATTTGCAGAAGGATCTTTCTGTTGATACAACTTGTTATAGGAGCTGTTAATCATATTTTATAAGACTGCGACAACATTGGGATGAATGCCTGGTGCATTGTTTCAAAACATATGTTTTTAGTATATCTACTAGAGGCCCAGTACACGAATTCATGCACCAATGGTGTCCCTCGGATTGGGCTGAAACCGGCTCTCCAATATCCCCTGTGCAAGATTGAAAGAGGGCACAGGCCGAGGGACCTCACCAGTGCACAGGGCCAGGGAGGGTTGTGAGAGATTGGCCAACTGGGGAGGGACTTCAGGAGGGCTCCAGGTGTGTCTGGCCCGTCTTGCTCAGTCCCAATTGGCCAGATCCCAGCAGCAAGCTAACCTACCGGTTGGCACATCTGCTCCCTGATGGTCAGTGCACGACATAGCAAACAATTGAGAGGCCTTAACATATTATTAGCACATTACGCTAGGATTGGTTGAACAGTCGACCAGTCAACAGGAAACTTGGTATATATTAGACTTTTATGATATAGGCTAGCTGATCATTTTTCCTGAACAATGTCTCTAAAAAGATTGAACTCTTTTTTCTTTTTTAAATATTTTTATTGACTTTTTACAGAGAGGAAGGGAGAGGGATAGAGAATTAGAAACATCGATGAGAGAGAAACATCCATCAGCTGCCTCCTGCACACCCCCCACTGGGGATGTGCCCGCAACCAAGGTACATGCCCTTGACCGGAATCGAACCTGGGACCTTTCAGTCTGCAGGCTGACGCTCTATCCACTGAGCCAAACCGGTTAGGGTAAGATTGAACTCTTTATGCAAATCAGTTCCATTGAATTTAGTTTTAGATGTAAGTTTATACAATGGCACTTTCTTGTTTTCTCTAACATTTCCTGTGAATTGTGGAGGTCGTGTAAGACACCAAAAGTTGTTTCATGATGTCTACACAATTCAGAATATTTGTTTATACATAATGTCATAATATGTTCAATCACAAGGAAAAATTCAATTTAAAATTGTCTCCCTTGTTAATAATTGGTTTCTTGAAAGCTTCATGTGAGCATGAGGTTCTTTTCTGTCGAATGTGAAAGTCTTTAGATTAAATGGAATCTCTACTTCTATGTCTGTGGAGATTTTGTCTGCAATATTGCAGAAATTTTTCAAAACAAGATATCCTAAACTCTTTAGAGAATTTTAATAATGCTGATATGTTTTCTTACAATGTCCATGTGTACAGTTTTATTTTATAATAATTTACTGACAAAGTTTACTGCTGGAGCCTGGCAGTATGGTTCAGTGGTTGAGCATCAACCTATAAACCAGGAGGTCACAGTTCAATTCCAGATCAGGGCACATGCCCAGGTTGCGGGCTCCATCCCCAGTAGGGAGCGTGGAGTGGAGATTGATGATTCTCATCATTGATGTTTCTATCTCTTTCTTCATCTCCTATCCTCTCTGAAATCAGTAAAAATAAAGGGGAAAAAATGTACTGCTGGAGCACAGGCAGTTTCTGTTCTAGCTCTGAGGCTGGAGAGCTAATTTTGATACAGGTGCTCTCGGGATGGGCTTTGAGGATGGATGCGGGAGCCATCCTCTCGCTGCTGGTCTTGGTATCACCCCTATGCAGGGCTCTTATTCTCTCCCTAGGCCATGGTGTGGCCACCACTGTCCATGCTTCTGTCCATCACTCACTTCCGCAGAGCCCCCCAGCCTGTGTATCTGTGCGATTGTGGGTGCTAATGCCACCCCGTAAATGTATAATCTCTCACTCAGATTAGGCAGCGCTCTTTGATATGTCAGTGCCAATGTACGTTTCACAGGGCCTTTGTGTGCCTACGAAATGATCCATTACGTGGGCTGTAAATGTTTATAGCCTATTGATAGAGTTGGTCCTCAGCTAGTTTCTAAGGAGATTCATTCCTCAGTCCTTCTGTTGCATCACACCCTAGCCGTAGCTATTTCCTGACGGAATCTGGCGTTGAGACCAAGAGCAAGTTTACCGGAGAAATTTTGGATTTTATGTTTCATGGTGATTTGAAAGAAAGGTGCATTAGAAATGGCCTTGGAAAAGTTGGGTGATTGAAATGATATTCTAACAGTGCTGTTGGGGCTTTGGACAGAGGTAAGTAAAGCCAGTTGGATAAAGGGTAAACTACACTCATTCTTTCCGATGTCTCATCTATCAGGAAAGAAAGCATAAGGACTATGTCTTCCCTTTTAATATGACATGATAAATACAGGAAAGGACACAACATTCATTTCGTTTAATATGCCATGAAGGTATTTGAGCAAGGCAATATTTTATTGTTTGAAAATACAACCAATGTCTATATCATTTCCCAGTAATAAAACATGTCAAGAAATGATCACCGCCTGGGAAAGTGGAGTTTAAAGAACAACTTTTTTTTTTGGCTAATAAATCATAGACTGCAACTGAATCTGGTGTGGCTACGTTAAACAATAATTATATCTACAAATGGAATCGGAACCGAAAGGGAAACATATAGGATGTTGCTTTGTTTTATTCTCCACTGCACACTCACACACGTGTGCACACATCTCACACATGTGCACATATCATGCTTAAGGACCAGGGATGTACTACATCATGGCCCAGAGAATCTAGACTAGGGGGAACATGGCTGATTTCCATGTGTCCTCCTGTGAGTCTTCATGAATGTGCCATACCCCAGTGATGGAGTTAAGAAACTTACGTTCCCTCCCTCTTCCTAGAAGAGCGTAGGTTTAGATAGAATTGACTATGCACGTAAATGAATGTCAGGTGCCCCACCTCCCTTCTACCCTCCAATGTTATAACATCAACTTTCCCAATTAGAACCCTCAGGCTTGGTATTTCCATGCTCATTTCAAATTTTGCCATTTCCCACATTTCTTCTTCCTTTTCCTAGTTGAGGGAAGGTAAGCCACAGAGTGGTCTTCACACATTAAGCGCACCATAGACATGGAGTAGGTGAAGATACAAAGAGATTTTTCCGAAAAACAAACAAACAAAAACACACACACAACAAAAAACAGGTAAATTCTTTCTTTCTATTCTAGTTGGTTCTTTGGACAAATACCCAAAGAGCTCTGCGATTCCATTGTCCTTGGCTTTGTCCTGAAGGTGAACTTCTGAGTCACCAGATCATTCGTTCTCATGTGTCTGTGTCCTTAGAACCCAGGTCTACCTGCTTTAAGGTCTGAGTGAGCTGTGTGTGTGTGTGTGTGTGTTGTGTGTGTGTGTGTAGGTTGGGCAGGGGGTTGCAGAAACCATTCTCAGCAGGTCTGACCACATTTTCTAAATGTTATTACTGTTGGCAAAGTCTTATCTTAGAGGAGGTGGTAAATTAGCAAACTGCCACGGAGAAGTATGGTTTTGTAAAATTAGATGGGGTATGAAAAAGAACCACAATTAATTCCAGACCCTCGGGCAAGAGTGATGAAGTCACTGGAGTCTTTGTTCTCTTGGATTATCAGATACACCATCTTCACTTCTGAGGAACAGCAGGCATCTCTGGCTGTCAGTCGAATGCCAGGTATTCACTCACAATGTGGACAAGGCCACCCCAAGAGTACATTTTGTTGTTGTTAGGGGTCTGTTTTCTCCCATTAACTCTAAACTCTCAGTGTCACAATTTATTACATTCTAACAGTGACCACAGATTGGTTACCAGCTCCAAAGTAGCCGGCAAGATCCACAAGGAAAGGTCCAGAAAACCTCGTTTATATTAACATACACATGAGGCCTATGAAGTGTCTTATATTTTAAGGGCAGGTGCTGGAAAGACTGTAGAGAGAGGGAGACCGAGGAAAGCTTTCTTTCTATTAGCACAAAAGCTCATGTTGAGAAGAAAAGAGGGGAAAAAACCAACATGGAAATACAGGTGCGGAGTTGCACAAACAGATGCCCACATTCCAGGGGTCCATAATGTGGGGATGTCCTGGGAGCTACTCTATGGAGGATGCAAGACCCACCCTCCTTTTGCTGTTAGAGCTCAACTCTCTTTGAATTTTCGGAGAAGATAAGCTCCCAGGACTTGCAACAATCCATCTCTGAAGTGCTATGCTATCAGGTACTTCTCACCTCATGCAGATGTCATAGACCACACAGTTTTCCACTCTTGGCCAAAACAGCTGAAGATAACAAACTAGTTGAATTTGGAGTGAGATGGGATGGGTCTTAGAGTTCAACCTTTTTAGTAATTTGATAGATAATGTCCTCAGAGGCATTTGTTAAGAAAAAAAAAAGAGATAGAGAAATATGAGAAAATGGACTTAGATCATCATCACTGAAATAATTACTTTGTCTTTAGGCAGAACCTCTCTGCTTAGAGGAAAGATTTACAATCGTACTAATCTAATCCGAGATGGATGTGGGAGTCACCAATATGATGCCTCAACAAATGGCCTCCACACCCACATGGGCTAACACTTGAGTCATCTCACAGATATTTGTGGAGTGCAATCCACTATGTCTGATATGGTGCTAAAACTGAGGATGTAGTTGTAGCTCTTTTCATAGACATGAATAAGGGAAGAGTGATCAGAGGTGACCATTCTAGTTTACATCATGAGACGATGATCTTCTAAGGAGAAGACCTTCCCTGAATTTCAAGAGCAAGTCAGTCACGTGAACACCTGGGAACATGGTGTTCCAGTAGATTTCCCACTTGACGGCGCTGAGGCAGAGCAAGTTGGGAGTATTTGAGGCACAGAATGAAGGGCACTGTGGTCAGGGAAGTGAGCAGCAGAGAGAGTGGACTGGGATGAAGATCATTGTAAATCATGGACCAGATTCTTTCAGCCTCTATAGACCATAGTTAGAATTTTGGATTAAATTTTATTTTATTTCATTTTATTTTATTGAAATATATATTTTAAAAATTGATTTTAGAGAGAAAGGGAGAGGGAGAGAGAGATAGAAACATCAGTGATGAGAGAGAATCATTGATTGGCTGCCTCCTGCATGCCCACTACTTGGGGATCAAGCCCGTAACCCAGGCATGTGCCCCTGGCCAGAATCAAACCTGTGACCCTTCAGTTAGTCCGCAGGCTGAGGCTCCATCCATTGAGCCAAACCAGCTAGGGCTGGATTAAATTTTAATTACAATGGGGGAGCCCTTGGAGGATTACAGTCTGGGGGATTATATGATTTCATGTTGTAAATACATCAATCTGACGCTGTGTGAAGAAGAGATCGCAACAGGGGCGACAGAGAAAAACAGGAAGAGCAGCTGAGAGTATTAAAGTGGCTCAGGTTATAAATATTGGGATCTTGGGTCACAGAAGTACTAACAGGAAACACTTGTAAAATATTTACAATATTCCAAGTACTGTTCCAAGTGTTTGAAATGCAGCGACTCGCTGAATCCTCATAGCAACCGTATCACGGTCCCATTTTACAGGTTAGGTAACTGAGGCACAGGAGGCTTGAATGGCTTGCCCGTAGCCACTAAGTAACAGGGCTGGAGTTCAAATAGTGACATCTGGCTCCAGACCCTGTCCTCTCAGTTAAGCAGCGGAGATGGAGAAAAATGAATGTTTCCTAATCACCTCAAAGTTAGTGGTTTTTACATCATGAGTTTGTTGTATTTTATTTCTGTGGGTCATAAGTTTGAAATTGGTTTTACTGAGCTAAAATCAAGGTGTTGGCAGGCCTGCAGTCCTTCTGGAAATTCTAACCAAGAATTTATTATCTCGTATATTGCATCTTCTACAGTCTGACCTCATACCTTGGCACATGGCTCCGTATCACATAACCTTTTCTCCCTTTGCTTCCATTTTCACCTTTAATGCCCGTTCAGAGTATTTCTCTGATCTCTGGTCCTCCTGCCTCCCTCTTATGATTCCATTAGGTCCACCCAGATAATCTAAGATAACCTCCTCATTTTAAGACACAACTTCAAGGTTCCTTTTCCATTCGAGATAACATATTCACAGGTTCTGGAGATTAGAATGTGGAATGAAAGGGTGGTGCAAGACTGCAAACCGGCCAATAGGGATGCAGAGGAAATGACCCAAGTCTAACTGCATCCTGCCCCCTATGCAACCAAACCCTGGCCCTTCCCTCAGCCAATCAACAGGGGCCACACACGTTACCCCACCCACTACTTCTGGCCCTATAAATCCTTTGTTTTCCTGAAACTCGTGCTTCCTCCCTGCCCTGCCGCTGCATCGGTGAGCGCGAGTGGGATGAAGCCCGAGTTTAACTCAAATAAAGGCTCTCATGTTTTTTGCAATGGTCTCGGGGCTTCCTAAGTGGTCTTTGGGGAGCAAGACATCTGTGTGTAACAGGACTTCTTTTTTTTTTTTGGGGGGGGGACATTTTTCAGTCTACTATAGATAGATTCAGGATACATATTAAAGGAAGTGCCAATAAGACTTTGCTGACCAATTGGATGTAGTGAATGAGAGAGACTTGCTGGAATTTTGACTGAAAGTACATTGAATCTATGAATGGACTTGAGGGAAAGTAGCATTTTAGCAATGTCGACTCTTGCAATTTCTGAACAAATGATCTCTCTTTAGGTCTTCTTTGATTGGTGCCTTTTAGCAGACAGATCTCGTGAAATTTTAAATTAGATTTATACCCAAGAATTTTATTCTCTGGGTGCTATTGTAAATGGCACTGTTTTTTTAAAACTTTATATTCCCCCTGTTTATTGTTAGTATGTAGAACTATGACTGCTTTTTAAAAAGTATATTGACCTTATTTCCTGCAACTGGGAAGACACACTAGTCCTACTATCTATCCTTTTTGTCAATTCTTTGGCGTTCTTTATGTGGACAATCATGTTGTATGTGAATAGAAATGTTTTTGTTTTTCTCTTTTCTAATCTGTTTATACTTTATTTTTATTGCATGATTGAATAGATTGGATGTTCTAATCTATTTAATAATGCAATAAAATCCAGTGTGATGCTCAATAGATGTAGTGAGAGAGGATGTTTTCCTTTGTTCCTGATCTTGAGGAGAAAGAATTCAGAAGTTAGCAGCAGGGTTGTCTTCCTTCCTTCCTTCCTTCCTTCCTTCCTTCCTTCCTTCCTTCCTTCCTTCCTTCCTTCCATCAGATGAAGGATGCGCTCTTATATTCTTACTTTGCTGAGATTTAAAAATCATTGCTGTGTTGGATTTTGTCAAATACGTCCTCAGCATCTATTGAAATGATTCTACGATTTTTCTTATTTGAGTCTGTTAAGATAATGGATTGCATGGATTGTATTTCCGAAGCAAAAACCCAGAAATGCCGCGTTAACCTTTCTTCACATGGCTGGACTTTTTCTGCTAGTATTTGATTGAGGACTTGTGTCTATGTTTATGAAGGATATTACTTGCCGTTTTCTTGTAATGTCTTCTGTTTCGATGTTCGGTTTACGGTGGCCTCCTTAAATGAGTTGGGGAGTGTTTCTTTCCTTTAGTTCAGTAGAGATTGTTTAGAATTTGTATTCTTTCTTCCTTAAATGTTCTGTAGAATTAACCAGTGAAATCACCCACACTTGGGATTCTCTTTGTGTAGAGGTTTTTAACTACAAAGTCAATTTTTGTAATAGACAAAGGGCTTTGCTGGTAATGGATTTCTTCTTGAATGCATTTCGGGGATTTGTATCTTTCAAAGACTGTGTCCCTTTCATCTAAACAGTTGAATTTGGAGGCACAGAACTATTCACAACCTTCCCTTTTATTCTTTTGTGTGTGGGGTGAGAGGTCTTCTCTCATTCTTCTGCAGGCAAATAGTAATCACTCTTTTCTCTGTGTCCCACAAATGTTGTTATGTTGTCATTTGGTGTCCCCCCCCCCCCAGCTTAAAGTATTTTAAAATTTCCTTCAGACCTTTTATTTGGATCACGGGTTACTTAGAAGTGTGTTCTTTAATTTCTAAACACTTGGGAAACTTTTCAGATATCTTCCTGTTATGATGTCTAGTTTAATTCCTTTATGATCCTAGAATATACTTGGAATGAGTGCTATCTACTCTTTTGAATTTGTTAATGTTTGTGTTATGGCCCAGAATATAGTCAATCTTGCTGAATGTTGCGTGGGCAATTGGTGGTGTTGTGTGTTGGGGGCGGGGAAGAGATGGGGGTGTATATGTCACTGTTGTAAGTGCTGAGTTTTACAAGGCTTCACATTAAAAGCTTTTCTACAGTTTCTGTTGCTCAGCATGTTGGTACAGAGAGTTGGAAAGGCAGAAATGTGTACCTCTCTTGGTTAAGGCTATAGTTAGTGGAAGAAACCAGCACCGTTAGTGAAGGGACGCTGTCGTTTAGTGAAAAGGGAAGGTGCTCCTTTCAAAACAGGATTTCCTAATCCTTGGAGTGTGACTCTGTGAGGTTTTGGTTTGCCTACGTTCTGCCAGATTCTGGTTCTGTTTTTTTTCCCCGTAACCAGGAATACTGGACCTCAACCTGACACGGACTATTGCACAAAGACTTGGGATCACACCTGACTTCAGGTGACGGTGGGACTTGAGCAATTAAAAATAAATGTTTTATTGATTTTTAGAGAGAGAGAGGAAGGGAAAGGCTGAGAGATAGGAAGACCCATGAGAAACATCATTGATCAGCTGCCTCCTGCCCGCCCCCTATTGGGGATCGAGCCCACAACCTGGCATGTACCCTGACGGGGAATCAAACTGTGACCTTCTGGATCACGGGTCGACACTCAACCACTGAGCCACACTGACTGGGCAATAGTCATCGCCCTTTTTGATGTGAGTTGGTTATGGATGCTTTTAGGATATGCTCCCTTTTTCATGAGAAACTGCACTAGGTTTTTTGACAATAGATTTCTCCAATACTTTCTTAGAGCATTGGATAACTTCAATCCATGCAATATATTGGGAATAATTTGCTACTTGAAGAAGCATTTGCTTTTATTTGCTTGACGATGACTGGGCTGACTGGGTTTTTTTGACTGAATCGACCGGAAGTTTGGCTTGTCGATGAAGTCCAGAGTTGCCAGACAATCAAAAAGGGCAACATCATTTTTTTTTCCTTCTGGGGGTGACACGGCAAAGGTTCCCGTCTCTAAGCGACCTGCCCAATCTTTTCAGCCAGGTGCCGGGGGATAAATGGAGATATCCGTTCACACTGGACCCTCTTGGAGAAAGAGGAAGCCTTCCTGTCCGCTAACTTCGCTGGCTGTGCCCTGGCCAAGTCCAGATTGAAGACTTAT
>PVJC01037645.1:0-17108 GCA_004026665.1 Murina feae
GGTTCCAATATATTGGCCAATTTCCAAAGCTCTTTAATGATAAGACTTGTGCTAACATTTATTGTGGTCCCAGGGTGCACCAGTGTCTGTGCTAGGTACATGCACAGATATCTGGTGACTTACACTCGTCATCAGGGTGTGTTCAGGTGTTATCTCCATCATGCAGAGAAGTGCAGGCTCCAAGCCGTTCAAGAAGACCCTTACAGTGGACAGAACGCGGAATCTTTCATTCTTGTTGCTCATTCCGAGTGTCTGTTATATTCCAGGCCCTGAATTGGGGCTGTGCTTAAAGGCCATTATTTTGCTTCCACCATCTGAGCTCTTTCTGCCAGTGCAGCCTAGCTTCCAGAAAGGAGGCGAGGAGGGATGTGAAAAGGGAAAGTAGGCCTCAGGATGTGAGAGGCAAACACCCAGGTCCATCCCAGCCCTTCCGCACTGCTGCCTCCATGGTGCCCAGACCCTCACCTCTGTGACCCAGGCTGGTGTTTTTTCCTCCAACATCTCCCTTGAAAGGATAACAAAAGTGTTTTCACTGGTGCTGTTGTCATGTGATCAAAGCATAGCTCAGGAAATGGGGTCCCTCGAAAGCTGTTTATCTAAAATCTCCTATTTCACCGGTTGGCACATTTTAAGAGAACATTCTGCACCTTCTTTCCCAAGGGCAAATATTTCAGTTACCTGTGTCCTGAGAGCCAGGCTGAGGCCACACATACTCTGCTTAGGAAAAGAAAACAGCGCGCTTTCCTTCGTGCTCACATCCACTGCCCCCACCCCCTTCTCTGCTCGGAAATCCTGATATAGTCTCTCACAGGAAGCTGGAGTGGGTCAAGGCGGGGAAGAAGTAAAGACAAAAAGTTCGAAAACCAGACTTAGGTGGGAGTGTTTTTTTATTACTGATAAAAAACAGTCCCTTTTCTGGGTTATTCAGATGAGCTCTGAGTAAATATTTACCTTTTCAGCTAATGGGTCTGTTCAGGGAGTCCAGGGCTCCCAGACAACCCAGCTGATGGATCACTTCTTGCTTCCCCCCGTCCCAGGATAGGTCTGGGCGAAATTATTTGGCAGGGGGAGCCTGTTTCCTGTGGCATGTATGAGGCAAAACATTCGTCTTCATGCCAGAGCGATGGGTGTGAGGGACCTCCCAGCTCTAGCCCTCTGAAATGATTTAATAGTCATATCGTCAGTGTTCCCGGAGAAAGACGGATGCCGGGGTCTGCAGCCCTCCCCTCCACTAAGGTCTGAATGGACTACTTTGTTCTTTGATGGTTTCAGGGAGGGCTGTGTTCACACCACTCACACCCGTAACACACACAAAGCACACACAAACACACACGTAAAATTCACATATATGAACAAATGAAACAAATACATATGGGCACACCACACTGATACTTTCGAGGGTGGAGGCCAGTCCTTGCTCATATTTGTGTTCCCACATTGCCTAGCAATGCCTGGCGTCGAGCAGATGATTAATACATACTTTTTTGATGAATGCATGCATAATTATCACTGGAACCAATAATTTAGCACTTAATAGGTGCCAGGTGTTGAAGGAAAGCTTCAGCATGCTCTGATTTAATCTTCACAGCAGACCATGACATCTGGCACTGTCCCTCTCCCCATTTCACAGAGAGGAGAAGTGAGGCTTAGACAGGCAACGTGGTTTGTCCAAGGTTATACAGCTGCTCCATGCTAGCAAGAGGCATCTGACCCCAGAGTCTGCGCTCCTAACATCGTCCTCTACAAACTCATGCTCCCAAAGTCTAAGTCGAAAACACATCCATACATGTCTTCTGTCAACAACAGCCGTCCCATCACCAAGGTATTGAAAATCGACCTGGAGGCCTTGGCTGTGCTGTGTCTGTCTCAGACGTTTCTTCCTCGTCCTTCTTCCCTGTCCCCAGTTGTTAGACACTCAGTGGAGGCATCCATTTCAGAGTAAAGGCTCTGCATTTCGACGTGGTGGGGAATGAACCTTGGATTTAGCTGCCTTGCAGCAGCACAGATATTTCCCCCAAGAGTAAACTGGCAAGTTCCTAACTGTGTCCACTTTCTCACTGCCAGAACAAATGGTCACAGAGCTAGCATTTTAGCACAATGCTCATTCATTATCCAGCAGTCTTGTAGGTCAGAAGTCCTGGGCAGGTGGAGTTGGGCACTACCCAGGGCATCACAAAGCTAAAATGAAGGTCCGGGCCAGCTGGACTCTTTTCTGAAGACTTTGGGAGACAGAACTCAGGCTCATTCAGGTGTTGGCAGAATTCAGTTCCTTGCAGGTGTGGGATGGAGGTCCCGCTTCCTTGCTGGCTTTCAGCCAGGAACTATTGTTTGCTCTTAGAAGCTGCCCACATTCCTTCTCATATGGCCCCTTCCACCTTCCAACAGGCCAGAGCGTGTCAGTTCCTTCTCATGCTGGGAATCCTTCTGACTTTCTCTTCTGCAACCTGCTAAAGAAAGCTTTCTTCCTTTAAAGCAGGGTGGGGAGCCTTCTTCCTCTTTTTCTTTCTCTTTCTTTTTCTTTCTTTCTTTCTTTTTTTGTCAAAGGCCATTTGGGTATTTCTAAGATCATTCACAGGCCATATGAAACTATCACCTTAAAAATTAGCTTGCTATATTTGGTAAAACATTTAATTAACTCACCCCAAGTGACTTGACAGAGCCCGGCCAAATGATTTCTGAGGTCTTATATGGCTTGTGGGCCAGGTGTTCCCCACCCCTGCTTTAAAGGCTCATATGATTAGATTAGAACCACCTAGGTAACCTCCCTTTAAGGTTAACACCATTACCAGAGGATTAGGGATGGGATCTTGGGGGCCATTCCTAGAAATTCTCCTTGTCATACTTTCCTGGATTGTAACTGAGGGCAAAGATAGGAGAAAGGTTGATATGGTGGGCAAAGGGGATCAACCCAGGCACAACGAGGTAGCGGGCAAAGCAGAAGGAAGGAATTGCATCAATACTTCAAAAACAAGTCAAAGCACATCAGGGCAGAGCCAAGAATTTAAAAGGTGGCACTTAGTAGGCTCTTGATAATGTGACTCTGAGCACCTGCCATTCAAATGAACCACAAAGTTGCAGAGAAGAAGGAAACCGCACCTTCCTTGGTTACGTAAGGATGATTCACACCTGCAGACTCCTTTCTGGGTTCCAGGCACTGTTCCAAGAGCTTTACTTGTATCCACTCATTCTATCTTCAGGTAGGTGTGTGATATTAGGATATTATTATCCCCATTTTACAGATGAAGAACAACTAGATTAAGGAAGTTGCTAAACATTGTGCAGATGGCGAGTGTGATAGGCTTTGAAAGCCAACAACCCAGCTCCTGAGACAGTTTTTAACCATTGCACTGTACACACCTGGGCTGGTGGCCGTTTCAAGAGCCAGTCATGGGAGAAAGGACTAGAGCAAAAACTGGGACATCAAATAGGGGACTGCAGTTCTGTGACGAGGGCTAAGGCCAATAGATGGTTTGGTGTTAGAAGGTCTGGTGTCGTGATGCAGCCACGAAAGTCTTGAAGGTTGTGACCTTGGGCAAGTCCTTTCAATTCTCTGAGCCTCTGTCCCTCATTTACAAAATGGGGAAAGAAACATCTCAATCATTATAAGAGTGTCATGAGGTTACTGGTGTGCAAACGTCATTTTAATGCGTTTTGTACATCGAAGACAGTGTTTTTATCTGATATTTGTTTGCTGTCTCTTCCAGACCCCAGGGGTGATGTGCTGCCAAGATGAATAGCCTTCTAAGGTAAGAAAATTTTTATATCTTTAGGCCTCAGTTCTTGCTCACCCGTAAGTTTCATGTCAATTCTTAAAGAACTACCTTTCATTCCAACTTTTTCTTTAGTTTGCCTTTGTCTGCGTTTCCCTTCACACATGTGAAGAGGCTGCTAGGAGTCAATGACCTTGAGGAATTCCACTGGAGGTTAGTAGAGGGCATTTTTCATTTCAATGTATGGAGATTTGTGATAGGAATTGGTTCAACCATTATGGAGACCAGGAAGGCCACCTGCAGGCTAGAGGCCCAGGACAGTCCCAGGCCACAGCCCTGACAACCAGGGGAGCCAGGAGGGCCAGGAAAGGCTGAAGGAAGCCACTGGGGCTCTTTGTTTTCTCTGTAGATGAATAGAAGGGAGAGTCAACTGATGAACTGGAGAACTCAAGGAGAAAGGTGATGGTTAGAAACAGAAGCTTTTGAAAAAAGAAAGGAAGTTGAGTAGATACAACAGTGGGGAAGGGCATGTGATGAGAATACAGCCACAGTTGTCTAATAATTATTAAGAGGTTTTCTTACCCTGGGAAACTGGAAGGTGAAACAATACTGTAATAAGATGTTAAGATGCCTCAAAGGGTCCATTATTCAGAAAAGAAATTCATTTTGAGAACAGACCAAGGACAGGACACGCTTTGTTTTGGTTGATGTGCCCAGACCCTGACCTCCTCTGGGAGTTTTTCTCAGGAACACTGACCATTCTCTGGTCCCAGGAATGGGCTGAGCTGTTTGTAGCATCATAGATTAGCCATCTTGTTATCAGACGTTGAGCTCCTGAAGGCCAGACTGTAGACTCTACACTCCCTTTTCCATGTTATACTTGCAGCTCCCAGCTGCACATAGCTGTCTTCTTCCTCATGTGTAAATAACAAGCCAACTATCAAGGGGTGTCAGAGCAGATTTTCATGGATGACCTGCTGCTCTCCCATACTGCTGGCAGGATTGGAACAAACGCTCATATATGAGTCAACCCCGTGTCTGCTTAATTGGCTCATGTAGTGACAGGTAGCCCAGAACCCTTGGTTGTCCAGTTACAGACACATGTTCAAAAAACATTTAGAGACTGGCAAAGATTGGAAATCATAAATTTGTTAAATTAGCATGATTGTGCCCGTTTCGTCCAGTAGGTTGAAGTAGGGGCGCAGAAGCAAAAAATCTCCAGCATTTGCTTGAGGCTCAGAAAGAAACAAATATTTATTGAAGAGCTACAGTTCATCCATTTTTACAAAAATTTCTATTGAATACCTGCTATTTTCCAGACATTGTTTTAGGTTTTGTGGATGGGACATTAAGACAGAACTAATAATCTTTCCTTGAACGGAGCTTGCAATTTTGTGGCAAGAAACAGAATTGTAAAAAGGCAACTGAAAATTACAAATTGAGATTTATGTCATCAACTCTATGGTATATGTATATATTAACATCTAGATATGTGCATATATGTAGATACTGATGTTTACATGCATATATGTCTGTATTGATAAATATGTATGTATCTCTTATCTAGAAACACATTGAATTATCATACTGGCTTGTGAACCAGTGTTCACTCATTTTATTGAGGCTCAGAGAGGTCACACAGATATAACAGTCAGAATCAAGGTTTGAACCCAGATGCTATAACCCTGGCCAGAACTCATTCTATGGTTTCTATCTATACTACTGAGCTCCTTGGCAAGGTGGAGAGGGGGTAGGTAAGAGGGAAAGGGATAGGCTGGTATTAATGAGAGTGGACCAGAAATGACCAACCAAAAGGGAGAGGAGATTATGAAGCCAGAAAAGGGAGGGAGATCTTGGCTTGGAAAACAGGGTCAAGGGTCTGCAATTTTCCTAGATTTGCAGGATATTGGCAGAAGGAGGACAATGTGGGTGAAGCGGGTAGGCTGTGGTCTGGTCCAGTGTTCTACTGGAAGAGTGTGGTTTGGCATTTTCTTGTGAGCTTCTACTTTAAGATGGTGTTGGTTTTTCCTTGATAAGGCTATTCTCTTATTCCTAGCTAAGTTTTGGTGCCCATCACAGAGGAGCACGCACTAGGTCCTCGATGCATTGTGAACTGAATGGATTAATTCAGATATTTATAATGTACCTAGCAAAGTTAAGTGCTCTAGACTATATAGCAAGAGTTCCATTATCATTGTTATTGCTCTTGTTGCTTATTCCCTACAAGTAAGCTTATGACTTAGAAAAACCAAAAAAGTCCTATATTTATTTGCAGGGAGGGCCTCTGGTGGTTTATTTACCTGTAGAGGAGGCAATTTCCTGGGCTCTAAGGCATATACAATTAGAGAAAAGAGAATCCCTTTGTTGATGATAAAACTCTTGATGAGGCATTTGATGAATACACTGGAGATCCTTTAATGAGCCCGAACCGCAGCCTCCTCAGTTTTGCTTCCTCTGACTGCAGGGAAGAGCAGTCTTGTTTCTTTTTTCCTCAAAGACCTTCATGCTAACATTCCAACTCACTCAGCATCACCTGAGTCAGCACATCATCGCAAATGACAGTCTAGTTCAGTGAACAAGCAAAATGGTTTATTTATAAGCCTCTTTCCCAACTGGGATCCTGGGAAAACTGCTGTCCTCAGAAGTAAATAAAGGTCAGGATGCCTTACTGTATGCTCAGTGGAATGTCTAGCGATGGTTGCTTCATGATGGGTGAGATTGCAAACTCTGAAGTATTCCTGGACATGTTGGCATAACATTCTAGGGGAGACTGTGCCTTGTAGACCCCCTTCACTCAGCAATTTTCGTATCTGCTGCCACAATTGTAGGTGACACTCTTACATGGACTGTTACAATGGCTTCTTATCTGCTTTCTGTCTTCAAGTTCTCTGCCCACCCCCACTCCCTCTATTCACCCGAGATAGATCGATATTCCTTAATCAATTCCTACCATGTCAGCACCTCTCCATAAAGCTTAGAGCATCTAATTAAAAACTATCCATTACTGTTTGTCATGTGGTGGACAGTGTACGTCATCATTTTGGCCTGTTTGCATTTTATACTTCAGTACTTAGAACTTTTGAAATCTATATTCCTGGCACAAAAATGTCATCAGGAACATAGGTTGAATAAAGAATTTATATCCTTTTATCTTCAATATCATTTTATCAGGTATTATTTACCTGTTTCAGGCACTTGAATTCAATAATGATTCAGTAAATTGCCCAAGATTATAGGAGAGAACCCAGGTTTAAAACACTGATTTCAGAGCTCACTTGTTAAACTAAGAGTCAACGCTGGCTCAAAATGACACGTAAGCAACTGCTCTAAATAACTCGACGATAAGTTCAGCCCTTCATCTGCTCAAAATTTCCAGAATTACCAACCAGCTATTATCAACATGCCTCACATGTTGGTCCTCACTTTCTTAAAATCCAACTTATCCTTAAAGTCCCATTCATCCACCACCTCCTCTCAAAAAACAATGCAGATGGTCTCTATGGTAGATTCTCCTTCAAATTCCTGCAACAGACTGAGCCAAGACTTACTTATATGACTTATACTTCAATGCTAATTATTAGCATGTTAAGTGGATCGCTTATAAAGGAGTGAGAGTTTTGAATTTTACTTTCCCCAGAGGGTCTGATAAAGTACTGGGCATCAGAAAGAGTCTTAGCAAATGCTCTATTTAATATTAAATTTGAAATCAACCCCTGTCAAATTCCAGTTTCTTCCATCACAGTAGTGAAAAAGGCTATTTACCAGAAAATACTTTCTCCAGTTGGAGAAAATGTCACACGCCAGAGGGCGGCTTGGCCCAGTGCCAAGGAGCAAGGTTCCTCATTGTCTAGATGGAGACAGAGAAAAGGAGTTCTTTCTTATTAACCTAGGCATTACTCCCAGGCTCCCCTCATCTCTGAAATCATGCTTCCAGGAGCACGAAGTGTACATGTGCCACCCCAACCCCCAACACACACATGCACATGCTCATTCCATGGAACTTCACCCCACTCGGCCTCCTGAGCCAGAACCTGAACGTGGGGGGTGACATGGAGAACCACAGAAGTACAGCGTCCAGAGTGGGTTCTGTGCCGCTGCAAAACAGGCTGGAGAGCCTTTCTTCCAAGAGAGAGGTTGGGGATATTTCTGATGCATTGATTGGAAATCATCAAATAGAATCCTAAATGCCAAGGCCTGAAAACCCACCTCAACTCCACTATTCTTTCCTTCCCATTCAGGGCTGGCAGAAGTGCAAGCTGGGATAGCACCAAGGTATTTTTTAGCAGTCTATATTGATTTTTTTGTCCTTGGAAGCTACTGTTTTTGATTATAACCCCCAAAACAACAAATGAAAAAAGGCAGCTGCGGCAAAATCTCATTTAAGGCAGCAGCATACTGATCATGATATTACAATAATCATATGTTGGGCAGTGTCTGAAGTTGCAGTACTTGGATCTTCTGGCATAAAGACTCTCTCTGGAATGCTTTGCTGCCTGCATAATGCCTCTGACTGAGTGTCCTATAACAAAACTATTAGGTCAATAGACATTTTAAGATGCGGCACACTTACCTGCTGGCAAAGCATCAGCAGCACGAGAGAGGGATAGTCAATATTAATAACTGCCATTGGTTAAACAGTAGGAAAAAGCTGAAAATATGGACACTCATTAGAATTTTTCCCCCCACTATCTAGACGTTCTAGCTGTCAATCACATCACCAACCATGAACTGAAGTGACTGGCCTTAAACCTTTGCTGCCCTGGACCTGTGGAATACCAGGGACCAGACTAGCTAGATTTTATGGCTTTGTTTGTTCTAGTAAAATACTGAGGCTGAGAACCTGCTGTCTTTTTCTCATAGATACATCAGCCAGCAAAGCTCTATTTGTGTCCCTGCTTAAAACACCGTAACATCCTGTCCCTGGCTTTTCATTTACTGTCTTTTTGTGTAGGTGGAAATGTTTTCTTCTACTCCTAGCTTTTCTGCCTGTGTCCATAAAATAACTCTTTGCCATGTTCTCTTAGAACCTTCTCTCTCACACTTCTCTCTCGTCCTGCTCTCTCATTTCTCCTCATGGAAGGAGGAGTTTGTAAGGGATTAAATATGCGTCACGTGGACTTCTTTACTCATTTATTTTGCAGAGTAGTTTGTTATTGAAGCTCATACGTTGTTGGTGACTCCATGTTATATGTTATGGAGCCTGTGGTTCCATAGGGATATCTGTTACTCAGGAATCACATTACAAACCTTGATTATCATAATCACTCCAGCTACAGTCTCCACTCCAGTTTATTCCTTAGTGGACAGGCAAATTTGATCACCTAACTGGTTTCAGGATCGATCCTTATTATAAAATGCATTTACATAACCACCACATTAGTAAATCTCTGTTCACTCTGATTTTACAGTTCAGAAGCTCAGAGAGGTTAAATATAGTATTAACTTCTTGTCCCACAGCTACAAAGTCTGAGCCAATATTTGAACCCAGATGCAAGGACCCCAGGGTCATATTGATGATGTATAGCTTAATTCTGTTTCTAAAGATCTTTAGGGAACAAGCTGTCCCATCCTTGCTATTGAATTATTTCAAAGTTTAGCAACTCAGACTCTTAGGAAATACTTTCTTACATCTTCTCTGTCCCCTGTTGTTCCAGGGAGATAGGAAGTGCAGCTATAAAGGGTGGAGCATATAGGGAATGTATATCACTTATTGTCTAAACTTAGATGCTTTTGAAAGTGAGAGGGGCGCTATTACAATTATTCCAATATAACAGGCTCAGGGTCTCTGGGAAAAGGGAATGCATGTGAATACGGCAGTATTGTGAAGGTAATCAGACCGATTTTATACCAGAGAGAAATCTGGGAGCAACAAAAAGGAGAGGCCAAATGCTAATCTTATTCTAAGACCAGTAGCTTAGAACAAAAGGGGATACATATGGGACATTAACCCTTTGGTCAAATATTATTGCTGCCTACTATGTGCCAAGTTGTATTCTGCATCCTTAGGTCACGGAACCCCTATCCTCAGGCAGCCTCACTATCTCTAAGAGGACATTGGATGTGCCATCTCTTTGTCTTCCGGTGATGAAAGCTGGTGGGGAAGGCGGAAAGGGGTGGGGAGGGCAGATCTGAACATGAACTCCTTCTCCCTGATTTCTAGCTTCTGCTCTCACGGGTGCATCTACCCAGGTACTTCCTAATTGCAGGTAAAGGTGATGCGGAGAGATGCCCCTGCCTGGTCTTCTGTTCCCTGAGATAGGAGCTCCTTTGTTTTTCTTCAGTGTCCTGGGTTTGGTGGTTAACAAGCATAGCGTATCACACGTGTGTGTTCAAGGGGACTTGGGAGGCAGGTATTATATCCCTCTCCATTGCTGCGTTACGGTGTGAGGCTGGGTGTGTGTGACAGTCAGGAAGAGCTGGCTTGGAAGGCAGCTCTCTTGCGCATTGGCTCTAGCTTGCTAATCCTCAGCTCTGTCTTCTGTAAAATGGGAATGACAAGGTCTCCCTCTTAATAGTATCGTGAAGATTTCGTGAGATAATGCACATAAAGCCCACATCACACTGCCCAACACAAAAGCATGATTTGGCAGAAAACAGTAGCCTTGATTCGCCCTTTTCTGGCTGCTTTTTTTTTCCTTGGCATCCTGACTTTGCTCTCCAGAGCCCACCAATCTGTGGGCCCCAGACTTACTGGGCCCATAATATCTGAACCTCTTGTTTCATAGATGGCAAAATTGAGGGGTAGAGGGTTGATGCCTGTCCTAGGTCACACAGTTTGTTAAAGTATTGATCAAGGAGTAGAAAGCAGGCTTTCTGATTACCCCTCCAGTGATTATGCTGACCTCGTCTTATTTCCAGAGGCTCCCCAAGG
This sequence comes from Murina feae, assembly GCA_004026665.1. NCBI lineage: Eukaryota > Metazoa > Chordata > Mammalia > Chiroptera > Vespertilionidae > Murina > Murina feae. The sequence continues at coordinate 10,582 of PVJC01037645.1, forward strand.
GAATTGTTCTGTCTGAAAATCTCAGGCCCCCAAGTGAGTTAGTGCCTTACTGACGACGAACATGAGTGCCATGGGTTAGGGGGTTCAGCAGCTCTCAGCTACTGAATTCCTCCAACACTTGAATTTCATTAATATGGATAGAACCGAATTGAGGACTAAGATTCCATGTGCAAAACCCCTTTCACCTCTTCTCATACCACCCATGAGTCCAAAGGAGGGTGCACGCCTTCCCTCAGTGGAGGCAGGAAATCGCACTTCACGCTGGACACAAGAGCCCATTTTCTGTTTAATAAAATTGCCCCCACTATTGAGATTTTCTGCTACGGTATAGCCTTCTGCCCCTTCCCCTACCTGCCACATTCTGGAGGAAGCGTGTGATAAAAACTCCTAATTATTTTCCATATATATGTATTCTTTTAGCAATTCCTATAATAAAAAGATAATGCTGTGGGAGATGTGGTTGCCATGGAAACCGACCAAGGATAAACAGTTTCTCCTATGGCACAGTGTGAGGCAAGAAGCGAGGGGCGGACCACAGCTCCCAGGCACAGGAAGATAGTGGCTTCATGCTGCTCCCTTAGCGCTCTCTCTGCCTGTCTGTTGGGACCTTCTAAGAACATTGTACAGCTGTCTGTTTGAAGTGGCCCTGGTGATATGAGAGGAGGGTGTTATGACATATCTTCAGGTGCACCCGACACAAAGGGAAGCAGCCCCTGGATCCACAGACACTGGAGGGTTTCAAAGAAATACACTTCTCATTGGCCTTCTGAAGATTCGCCCTATGCTATAAGCAAAGCATCCCAGGTTGCTAGCTCAAGCATGCTGCTAACTGCCTGCCTAGCAGGACAGATGGAAGTTGGCAGATTGAATTCATCAGCTCTGTTTCTTGCTGGTTAGCGTGCGTGGTGGTTAAATATATAAACTTTGGGTCAGCCTTACTTGGTTCAAATTCTAATTCTTGCATCTTCCTAGACATATACGCTTAGGCAAACTCTTTGACCCTTCTGATATTCAGTGTCCTCATCTACAAAATAATGATGGTGATGAAGATGATAATGCTGCTAAAACTTCCTCAACATATTTTTATAAAATTGTAAAACATGCACCATTTAGTACAGTGTCTGGCATTCTTGCATACACTCATTAAATTTAGTCATTATAATTGCTTATGAATTAAATGATTTGGGGCAAAAGGTATGATATTATGTGCCTTGTAAAAACATCAAAGCAATTATTTTTAGGTAAATCTTCCTCTGTAATAATAGAATATATATGCTTAAAATGCATACCACCCTGCAAGAGGTGTTTTACTAAATGTATATTAATAATGACTAAACACTATTTTAGTATCAGTAATCCTATATAATAAAAGACCCATGACCGTAACAGTGTAATGACCAAAATGACTGATCGACCAGTCGCTATGAGGTGCGTTGACCACCTCTTGGTTCCTCCCCCCAGCCTGCAGGCTCCAATCGCTGGGTGACCAAAGGGAACTGGGGTGATAGCAGTGGGGTGGGACTGGGGACTGGCAAGGGGATGAAAGGCAGACCTCTTGGTCCCTTTTTCTGGCCTGCAGACTCAAATTGATTGTTTGGCCTGTGGAAAACCAGGGTGGATGGAGGCAGTGGGGCGGGACTGGGGACTGGTGAGCAGGCAGAAGATGGCCCTGGTCGCAGGCTAGGCCTAGGGACCATACCTGTGCACAATTTCATGTGCTGGGCCTCTAGTACATACTCTAATAAAAGCATAATATTGAAATTGACCGTTTCTCTGGGATGCCTAAGGCACGCCCACCAGCCAAGCCACACCCACCAGCCAATCAGAGTGGCTGTATGCAAATTAACTCAGCCAAGATGGAGGCTGGCAGCCACAGAGGTGGGTGTGATGCAGGCGGCGAGGTGGGCGGGACGAGTGCCGGGCCCGGGGTGGGCGGGGTCCCAGACTGTGAGAGGGCACAGACTGGGCTGAGGGACCCTCCCACCCCAGTGCACAATATATTGTGCACCAGGCTCCTAGTATAATATAATAGCACACTACACATGTTAGTGTTACATATATATACATACGTATCTATATAAAACAAGTCTCAGAACCATTTAAATGCTTCATTGTCAATGAGCTCATTTAAAGCACATTGTAAAATTGTAACATAGCACCACCAATATTTGCCCGTGAGAGTCCTCCGTCTAGGGGCTCAGGAACAAAACAGTAAAGGAGTACCTAGGCAAATTGTAGTAAGTGTAGTGGGGACCATGCCGCTATATCTGTACTCTGGGTTACAGCATGGAAAATGGAGTGGGTAATACAGTGAGACTCACTTTCCAGGCAATTCACTCTTTCTGCCTCCGGTTTCCTCCATCAGGGCTGAGTAGAGAATGATCAGGTATGTGTCTTTTGGCACAGACCCATGGTATCCAGTAACCTTTCTCAAGCATTCCTCACCTTTCCCATGTCACATTCAGCCACTTTCTATACATATTTCTGCTCTAAGAATGGTTCTTACCCTGTCAGATAAACTTCACTTTCTCATGCCTGCCATTCTGTGCCCACAGCAGGTGTTCTTCCTCCTCCTTTCTGCCACCCCATCCCCTTATCTTCTTAGGTGGCCTTCAGTGACCCTTTCCACCCCAACTTCAACATCCCCTCATTGCATGATCGTCTCAGCATAGATTAAATGTTGTGTATGGTCCAAACTCTCTATCAGACACACACAGTATCTGTTTTTCATACATTATATTAACAGTGTGTGTGGGTTTGCATGACCTTCCACACTACTAACCGCCCATTGCTGGGGCAATGTCTTTGTTACCCATGTATTCCAGGAGCAGAGTAGAATGTTTGGGGCAAGGAAGTGTCAGAGTTGGTCTATTGAATTGAATTTCCAGGAGGAAATTCTTTAGGGTCTTAAACTTCCTAAAAACAATTCCTAAACCTAGAGGAAAATATATCAGAACTTAGGCTCCCATTTAGAACCAAATGACCTGGGTCTGTTTCAGCCTTTTTACTCATACCTCTGTGATTTTGAGACAGGCATTTTGCAACTCAAACATTTAATTCTTTTCTATATTTTTCTATTTCCTCTTCTCTCTTTATTTCAACATGTTAGGTACTATACTAGATGTGGGATACACGATGAACAGACATAGTTCCTACTACCCAAAGTTTAGATGGATCTTGGGTTGAAATTGTACAGGCTTTAATAGGGGCAACAAGAAGTAGAAGTCAGTTATTAGTATATCAAGGTGGGGTGGGTGGGAGTGAAGTGAGTAAGGTTCACATAAAATGTGAACAGTAATCATGTCTGTAAGAGCCATATGATTTTTAATTCCTTGCACTACTTTTAATGCTAAAATTAGAGGAGGGTATGTTGTGTTTGTGAGAGGAACAAGGGCCCCAGTGGAAAACAGCTGCTCCCAGCTATAATAAAATAGATTATAATCAAGTACAACTGTAAGAATCACCTTAGCAACCATTCATTGTCAGCCAACTTTGTGAGCTGGAGAATATCTATGGCCAGGCATTGGAGAGAGAGAGTATATAGAACAGATAAATTTGAGCAAGAGACCAAATTTATTTTAGCCACTTGACAGCTACTAAGGTAGGAAATATAATGGTAAAGAAGAGGCTATACCAATGCAAGTTTAGCCAACTGAATTGTGAGAATAAATAGCGTGTAAATGAGAATGCAAATGCCAGCATCTCCAATCCAAATTTGAGGTCCAGGTGTCTTTTGTATAATACTTGTGCCATGGTGTATGTTTGTGTGTGTGGTGTGTTGAGGAAATAGCACACAAACAGAGGGAACCATGCAGGGCGCAGAAATAAGATGTTAGGAGTTTGCTGGAGACAAATCTCTCAATTTTGCCTGGGGTCACATTCATGAGCATCTGCTGATGCCTACTCTGAGCCAGCATTGGATTGATCCTCTCCCAAACATCTTTCCTAACCTGCATTGCTGACATAGGACAAAGGGGATCTTATATCTAATTTTTAAATAAAATAACTGAGAATCAGTAGAGATTAAATTATGTTCCCAAAGTAGCACAACTATTAAAAAGCAAAACAAGAATGGGTCTTCTGTTTGTTTCTAAGCCTAGGCCTTTTCCTTTCATAGAGACATTTGTGCCATTTAGATTGCATGCGAGAAGCTCAGAGTTTAATTTTGTGACCTCTCATTAATATCAAATGGAAGAGGAGGGAACACTTTCAAATTCATTTATGAGGCCAGCATTACTCTAATACCCAAGCCAGAAAAAGAAAGTGCAAGAAAAGCAAACAACAGGTTAATATCTCTGATGAATATAGATATAAAAATAATCCAGCAAAATACTGGTCAACCAGATTCAGCAGCACTCAGAAAGGATCATGCACCATGATGAAGTCATAATTAGAGCATCCGCTCAACTGCATTAGAGACCTATTATTTACTATACAGGGTTCTGTATATGTGTTGTAGAATTTGACTGTTCCCAAGAAGGCTGCGCCTAAATTGACTGTTAGAATAAAATGTCTCCATGGACATTTTGAACAGGACCAAATATCAAGGACCTTTTTGGTGTGGGCCAAATGTCTCCAAAAATGTTCTGGACAGCACAGATGACCTGCAAGGCATCTGCCTATAATAATCTATAATAATAAAAACATAATATGCTAATTAGATTGGATGTTCTTCTGGACGACCTTGTGAGGGAAGCCTGGGGCCGGGGTGCCAGAGGGAAACTGGTGCTGGCAGCCGGGGTCAGGGGAGGGGAGGAAGGCCTACTTTTGTATGAATTTTGTGCATTGAGCCTCTAGTAGAATATAAAGGGCCTGGCATTTAGCAAGTCATCAATAGATTCTTCTTTTTACCTCCTTACATTGGTACACTCATTTTAGTATTACGGGCTTCAGTTACTTTAGTAAATTAGAGGAATCAATCTCTGAGACCACTTTAAATTTTTTAATTCACCCAATTTTAAATAAGTTTAAACTTATCATAACAATCTGCAGGTCTACCAGTCTACCTCTTTGTCTAAGATGAATCAGAAGTTCCCACAGAAATTAAACCTACCAAAACAGTGAAAGTATAGATCCACTCAGAAAAAGCAGATCTCCTGGCCCCAGCTCCACATTGCCTGGGTCGCTGTGTTTCCTGTTACCAAGGCTACAACAGTTTGTTTACACAAGGAGCACATCTTTAACCATTTAAAAAATAAGACAGAGGGACAGCTTGTACTCCACTAAGGGAAAAAACACCAAACCCACAAAATCCATCTGGAGAGGCTGGATATGATAGACCCTTTAATTTGAAGAGTAACATGGTCAAGGAGTTCAGTGAAGAGATGACTTAATTTTATATTTGGTATAAAGATAAAATCCCCATTTTCCTTCATCAGCTAAGGAGCACAATGCAGCAATGTGTGTTGATGAGAGATGTTGGCAAAGTATACCTAGTCGTTTTCCACTGTTGAGTCCTTTGGAGGCTTAAAGAATCTTAGAAACATAGAAAGAAAAAGGGCCCCAGATTTATGCATAGAAATTGGCAGCCTAGTGAGGGAGTGTGGCTTGTCCCTATTAATGTATATTAGAGCTGGAATGAGATGCAAGATCTAAGCCTCCTTCAATTATACTTCTCTTTCATATATTTTGTACTGGGGATCACTTCACTGAGAAATGATAAACCACAAGCACATTGGAAATCACAGTTCTTACCCTGCATATATAGATCCCTTTTGCCCAGTGGATTACGTGGTGGATGTTCCGACAAGGCCATTGAGCTGTGTAAGCCAATGTGAAATCAATGGGAAAGTCACTGTGGAAGCCAGCTTAGTATTTACCCCCAGTAGCTTACATCTGCTTTTAGTTTATGATCTAAATCAGTTTCTTTAACTCTGCACTTGATCATCATGGGCTGGTTACACCTAGGTACATCACCACATATTATAGTCAAATGTTGAAAACCACACAGAAGGAGAACATTTTAAAAACAGCCAGAGAAAAATGAAACATTGCATACAAGGAAATCATGACTTGAATTAACACACTACATATCAGAAACCATGGAAACCAGAAGACAGTGAAATAAAAACAGTTTCATGTAAAGGAGAAGTAAAGAAATGTGTCCCTTGGAGACCTGCACTGCCAGAAATATAAAGAATGTTCTATAGGCTGAAAGGAAATGATATCGGATAGAAATGTGGATCTCCAAAAAGGAAATGAGGGGCGTTGGAAGGAGTAAATGCTTGGGTAACAATGGAAGACCATTTCTCTTTCAAACTATTTAATTTAGTTATGACCATGTAAAGCAAAATTATAACATTGTCTTATTGGGATTCTATGTATGTATAATAATAATGACAAGTGCAATATATAGACAAGAAAGACCTATATGATTGGTGAATAGACCTATATGATATGATTGCAAGGTTTCTACATTTTATGACAAGGAGCACTGTATTAACACTAGGTCAAATGGGAAATGTTAATGGTATAATTGCCATCTCTAGATCACTCACTAAAAAAAATAAAGCAGTGAAGGTAAAAAT
>PVJC01037646.1:0-17108 GCA_004026665.1 Murina feae
GTTCCCTGACTGGGGATCAAATCCACAACCTTGGCATACTGGGACAGTGCTCGCAATTGAGCTGCGTGGATAGGGCACCACCTCGATTCCCCTTCTGGTAAAACTACTTGCGGAAGTACACCAGCTAAAAATTAAATCAGAATAGAGATCTCAAGCTGTCCTGGCCGGTTGCTCAGATGTCAGAGCATCAGCCCAAGGACTGAAGAGTCTCGGGTTTGACTCTAGGTCAAGGGCACATCCCTCCATCGCAGGTAAAATCTCAGGCCCCAGTCAGAGTGCAAGCGGGAGGCAACCAATTGATGTGTCTCTCTCACATAGATGTTTTTCTCTCTCCCCCTTCTCCCCACTCCCTTCCACTCTCTAAAAAGTAATGGAAAAAATATCCTCACTGCTCAAGTGAGGATTAAAAAAACCCGATGCACACACACCAAGACCTCAGCTAATGGAAACAAGTAACGGTGGGCAGGAAACCTAGCCCCTTATCATGTGCAAGATATTCGTTAAGTCATGAAATCTCTTTTAAAATGCTAGTAATGTAGCTAAGAACTATGATACATTATTAAGAAAGGATTTTTAAAATCCAGGAAGCACATTATAAGAAAATAGCTCAGAACTAAAATACCAAATTATTTCAACAAAATCTAGGAATCAAGCAACAGGGGTTGGAAAAGCAAAAGCACAAAAGCATGCTAAAAGTCTCACTTTGAAAGAGCAAGATAAACAGAGTCATTATTTAACTTTGGTAAAGTGACAGGGAAATTGGAGTTTAATTATATTTGCTATCAGTATAAATGCAACTACCAACATAACTTAATTACTGATGGAGGATTTTTTTTAGACTTGATCAATTTTTTCCAAGTAAATAAGTGAATAAAAAGAAATAAACAAAAAATATATAATAAGATGGTAGAAATTAGACCAAGCATATTAGTTCTCATAATGAATGTGAAAGGGTTGAATTTCCCAGTAACAAAACACACACACACACACAAATAAACAAAAAACAGACCCCTGTGTCTCCTTTTCTTCCAAAGTACTCATGTCGCAATGAAAAGAATGTGAGCTCTGGAATGAAACAGGTCTGGTCATTTTACTCAACAATTTCCATCTGCCTAACTTCCCTAGAAACAGAGCTTGCACTGGATACAGGCACACATTGAAAGAAAATACAGCACGTAGATGGGGGGGGGGGAACATCTGCTTCAGAGACAGGGAGGAGAGAAGGGAAAGAAGAGATGTGGGGAAGGGTAGAGCCATCACTTGCAGCACTGCAACACCCAGGAGTCACTGTTAATCTGTGTGTGGGGGTCGGGGGGTGGGGGGATTAACAGCCTGAGAGAGAAAACAGCTTCCATTTTGTTGCCAGCCACACGTAGATTCCGATTCTGGCTCTGTAACTGCCGAGCTATATGACCTTGAAGAATTTTCTGCACTTCAATCTCCCTGAGCCTCAATGTCTCCACTAACCAGCTGTCACATCAATCAATATTCAAAGGCAGAGCTCTCCATTCCACCCATCATGTCCCACACTCTCACCCTGCTATATCCCTGTACATCCAGCCTGGCACTGACTTCATCACCATCCTCCCTCGGCCTCTGCTTAAAATTTCCCACAATGCCCTCTGATGCTCCCAAACCTCTTGCCTTGGTGGAGACACCTGTGAGGACAGCAGCTGTCGTTTTCTCTGGCACACGAATGAATGAATACCTTGGGGCCAGTAGGTGGAGGAGATGTTCTCTGGACTCATCACTGCCAAACCAAGACTATTTCTCCCTCTTGTTAAAATAGCCCAGCTGGTGTGGCTCACTGGTTGAGCATCAAGCTACGAACCAGATCAATATTTTTACTGATTTCAGAGAGAGGACAGGAAAGGGAGAGGGAGATAGAAACATCAATGATGAAAATCACTCATTGGCTGCCTCAGGCACGCCCCCCACCTTGGGATTAAGTCCACAACCCAGGCATGTGCCCCCAACCGGAATAGAACCCAGGACCCTTCAGTCCACAGGCTGACGCTCTCTATCCATGAGCCAAACTGGCTAGGGCAAGAAAATATGTTTTTTAACAAAAATAAAGAGGGAGGAAAATCCTGCTCTTTAAACTGTTGCTATGCCTGTCACCTATAAGTCACTTTCCCTCATTTATAGAAGCACAGGGCTCAGAGCATTACTTTCAACCCAACTCCTGCCACCATCAACCTGGGTAACTTTGACAACTGCCAACACGCCAGTTTCCCACTTCCTCAACATTCTCACCTCCAGGAACCAGCACTCTATGCAGCCACCTGCTCACCAACTATGGTGACATCTATGATCATCATCTCTAACTGCTTCAGAAAGCAGTCTCAGACACCCCTCTCAACTATCCTCAAGCTCATTTGTTCAGCCTCCGTTCTGTTCCTTATCCATCTGCCACCCCCTTCTCTTCCTATGCAGCTTACATTCAGTCTGTCATTACAATGGATTCCATTCACTAATCAGTGTAAATCTTTTCAGTGATAAAACACACCTTCCTTTTTCTTTTTTAAACACATTTTTATTGTATCAGAAAGGAAGGGAGAGGGAGAGAAAAGAGAGAAACATCAATGATGAGAAAGAATCATTGATCAGCTGCCTCCTGCACACTCCTCCCCTCCCCGCCCCAGGGACGGAGCCTGCAACCTGGCATATGCCTTGACCAGGAATCGAACTGTGACCTCCTGGTTCATAGGTCAATGCTCAATCCTGAGCCACACCAGGCTGGGTGCACCTTTGTTTTTCTTAACCATTCAAAAACATACAACAAAAACAAAACATTAAACAAAAAAATGTACAACAGCTGAAACCGCAGTTGAACACTCTTTGTAGGGCTCCTCAATAACGTTCCCAGATACAATCACTATGGTTACCATTTGGATCCATGGTATCTCTAGCTACACCACCCAGCATTGTCCCATCTACCACTGTAATCATCTCAGTTATTCATTACATACTTTAGTCGCAATTCGCCACTGAAAGCCTTTGTGTTGTGTGCACATGTGAAGTTTTCCTATTCAATTTAACGTTCACCATTTCCCCCACTAATATAAATGTGTATCATTGCTCTTAAACAGGTCATAACGTTCCAAAATAAAAAAGTGCACTTTGAGAAGTCTTCCTCCCAAACTTGGCCCTAGGCATTGTAGTCCCCTCACTGTAATAAGAAACCACTATATGCCCTAGCCAGTTTTGCTCAGTGGTTAGAACGTTGGCCAGTGGACTGATGGGTCGGGGATTCGATTCCAGTCAAGGTCACATACCTCAATTTTAGGGTCGATCCCTGGCCGGTCATGCAGTGCGTGGAAGACAACCAATTGATGTGTCTCTCTCACATTGTTTCTCTTTGTGTCTCTCCTCCGCTTCCACTCTCACTAAAAATCAATGGGGAAAAATCCTCCAGTGAGGATTAACAACAAAAAGAAACCACTGCCTGGCTGGCGTGGCTCAGTGGTTGAGTGTCAACCCATGAACCAAGAGGCTATCAGTTCAATTCCCGGTCAAGGCACATGCCCAGGTTGCAGGCTTGATCCCCAGTAGAGGGTGTGCAGGAGGCAGCCAATCTTTGATGTTTCTCTCACCTTTGTTTCTCTCTCTATCCTCTCCCTTCATCTCTCTCTCTACAAAAAAAATCAATAAAAAATATTTTAAAAAAGAAACCACTGCATGAGTTTATCATGCATCATTCAGTTTCTTTATGCAAATGCAAATATATATTCTTATTTCTCATTTTCTCCCCAAAAGGTAACATACTCTTGTCAGCAATTTGCTTTTTCACTTAACAAATTCTGGAGATCTTTCCATCTAATAGTTTTTCCATACACTACAGTCTTTCCACATAACATTCCCATATACTACTTCCTCATTATTTTAAACTGCCAGAGTTCTTTTGTATGCATATACTCTAACTATCTAATTATGATTTTTATCACTACCAATAATCTTATTATAACTTGGTATTTGATGTTCTTAAATATAGTTGATTTTGTTCATTTTTCTCGTGTTACCTAAAAAATGATTATTTGCTTTTGGTATTAACACACACTTTTTAGGATCATATAAAGTAAATGTTCTGACATTTTTTTCATCAAGCCCCACATAAGCAAGGCCACCATTCACACAGAATACGGGGCTCCTGGGGTGGTACAATTCTCACCCAGTCTATCCAGTGTGCTATCCACAGTGCCCGGCACTGTTCTAAGTATCTTACCTATTTTAACACATTAAATCTTCATAAAAACACTATTAGGGAGATAATATTTTTTAATCCTCACCCAAGGGTATGTTTTCATTGATTTGAGAGAGAAAGGGGGCCAGATAAAGAGAGAGATAAACATCAATCACTTGCCTCCCGTATGCTCCCCGATGGGGGATTGAACCTGCAATTTGGGTATGTGCCCTGACCGGAAATCAAACCCGCCACCTTTTAGTGTAGGGGATAATGGTCCAACCGACTGAGCCATACCAGCCAGGGCTAGGTAGATACTATTATGCTATTAAGTAAATACTATTATTATCCCATTGTGTAAATAGAGACTGAAGTTAAGTATCTTGCCTAAAACCACACAACTAGTAAATGGAAGAGCTAAGATTCCAACTGAATCTGGCTCCAGAGTCCATTCTTTTAGCCACGGGTACAATATATGGTACCAACTTAAAGGTACAACTTAAAAAGAAAAACGTTAGGGTTCCAGACAGTGTGATACAGTATTTACTGCTATCCAACTCAGATCAAGTCACTGACTGAACTTTGCTGAGCCTGTTTGTCATCTGTAAAATGGGAATGGGAGATAAGGGGAACCTTACCTCACAAGGAAGTTGAGAGACAATGATCCTATATAATAAAAGCCTAGGTGGTGTCACGTGCAACGTCATCACAAGATGGCTGCCACAAGATGGCCACCACAAGATGTCTGGCAGGGAAGGGCAGTTGGGGGCAAACAAGCCAGCAGGGGAGGGCAATTATGGGCAATCAGGCCAGCAGGGGAGGGCAGTTGGGGGCAACCAGGCATGTAGGGGAGGACAGTTGGGGGCAACCAGGCCAGCAGGGAAGGGCAGTTAGAGTAAGGTGACCAGATTTTAACATTGGTAAAGCAGGACACCATTGACCGGGGGGGTTCTTTTTTATTACTATTACTGAAAATATTACAAAGAATAGTACATATGTCTCTTTCCAAAAATTGAGACTTTTTTAAAACGCCACAGGATGCGGGACAAATTGTTAAAAATTGGGACTGTCTCACCAAAAGCAGGACGTCTGGTCACCTTACGTTAGAGGCAATTGGGCCAGCAGGGGAGGGCAGTTGGGGGCGACCAGTCAGCAAGAGAGTGCAGTTTGGGGGTGACCAGGCCTGCAGGGTAGGACACTTGGGGGTGATCAGGCTGGTAGGGGAGGGCAGTTGGGGGCAATCAGGCCAGCAAGGGAACAGTTAGAAGTCAACCAGGCCGGCAGGGGAGCAGTTTAGAGGGCGATCAGCCTGGCAAGCAGAAGCGGTTAGGGGCAATCAGGCAGGCAGGTAGGTGCATGGTTAGGAGCCAGCAGTCCCAGATTGTGAGAGAGATGTCCAACTGCCCGTTTAGGCCCGATCCCACAAGAGGTCACAGATTGGAGGTGCAGGCCAGGCTGAAGGGCACCCCCCACTCTCCCCCCATGCATGAATTTCATGCACTAGGCCTCTAGTACCATATATAAGACATTCAGCCCTAGTTTGTTTGGCTCAGTGGGTAGAGCGTCGCCCTGTGGACCAAAGGGTTCCAGGTTTGATTCCAGTCAAGGGCAATGCACAGGGTTGTAGGTTCGATCCCCAGTAGGGGACCTGCAGGAGGCAGCCGATCAAGATTCTCTCTCATCATTGATGTTTCTATCTCTCTCTCCCTCTCCCTTCCTCTCTGAAATCAATAAAAATATATTTTTTAAAAAGAAATTGAGAGTGATCTGGTACATTCTGGGCAATTTTTTAAAGATGCCATGAAACATTATGAACATTCACAATTTAAAATTGGAAGGGGTTATCAAAGAAACTCACTGTGTCTAAGTTTCATCATGATGAGCAGCTTAGGCGATAGGTTCAAATCTGCAGGTTTTCTTCCTATCAGAATGGAAGCAGAACCAATCTGAAGAGAGGATTGGGGAATCACAATGCCACAAGCCTCCTCTGAGCCCCCAAAAGGCAAAATAAAACGTTCAAAAACATAAGCCTTCACAATTTGAGGAACTGGGAAGGGACTATACTGAAGCTGGGGCCTGTTATGGCTCCGTCCACACGGGGAAGGCAGGGTCACACTACCCAAAGGGAGGCTCCGTCTAAACCTCTCTTCCTGGGTGGAGTCAATGCCACAATGCATCCGATGGAGTCCTTGGTACTTGCTTCTCCACCCTGTAGGTAAGGGAGCGGCCCTAAGCATCTCTACACTGAGGGAAGGAGTATGCAAGAACAATCTAGTTCTACATTAGGTGTTTATAGTACTTCTTTTCCCAAGTAGGGGGTTCTGTGTCTCATCTACCCTAAATGGGTAAACAAATCCCAGGAAAAGGGGCCCCAGAATAGGGTTTTTTGTATCTATGTGGACTGAGGTCAGTGCAAAACCTTGCGGGGAGGGGGAATCTGCCTGCATGTGTGGTTGGGGTCTGTTTCTTGGTGACTGAGGGGGACAGAATGTCTTCTGTCCCTCTACTCTGGGGTGCAGAAGAACTGGGGAAACTGGTACTATGGCTGTGTCCCTGCTGCCTGGGGGAGAAGGGTGGGTCTGATCATCTCTAAGTTGTACAAAGGGCGATCCTGGGCCTCTTTCCACTGGGGTGGTCTGTGGGGTGGGACTGATATGCCTGTCTTTACTACAAAGTGACATTAGTGGCACACTAACAAAGGAGGAACTTACGCTGCTTTGCATGAGTGGGGTCTGTACCTTGCCTGCTATGGGCTATTCCAGACCCTTCTATGGGAAGTGAAATGGGGAAGATCTATTTATCAGTATACTGACATTGAAGGGAATGGGACATCTATTTCCGAGCAGGGGGGGTGGTAACCCAGCTACAAATTCAATGGACTGACCCTTACTCTTGGGGGGCAGGTGGTGGTCCTGTGTTTTAAACTTGGGTGGTCCTGTGTTTTCACCCTGGATGGAGAGGGATTCTGCTCCTCTACCTTGGGTAAGTGGGGAGCCCATATGCACAAACTGTGGGTGATTGATCAGTGGTGTCATTGCCTCCCAACACTACAGAGAAGGGGAGCTGTCTGGTCCCTTGGAGGCTCTTCTTGCTACATTTGATGATTCGAAATCCTTGGGGGGAGGTGATCTGTGTACCTCAAAAGGAGAACAAATCTAAACTCCTTTACCCTGGGAGCCCCAAAAGAGACAGATCTGACAGTCTCTTCGTGATTAAGGGCTACTGCAGTTTGCTGTGGGGCATTTTTGGGGTCCTTACAAATTCAGGAAATTGGCACCTCCTTCAAGAGTGGTCTGATTTTCCACAATGGGTACTCACACCAGCCTAGGAGGAGGAGGAGTAAATCTACACGGTTTGGTTCCCCCGTAGGCTGATATTTGTGCCTCCCATCATTTGGGGAGAGGTGATATACAATCTCTGCAGGAGTGGGGGCTGGCCTTCCACCAATTAGCTACACCAGAGCGAGGTTAGGGCGTCTCTAGGTCTTGACTTGAAGGGAAGGATTGTTCCCCCCTCGGTATATTAAGTTCCACTTTACTGGTGGTCGGGCGGGGGTAATGGGCTATACATCAAAGTCCCTGTCTTAAGAGGTGCGTTGAGGCACATCCGTGTGCCTTAGTGCCCACAGAGGTTAGCGCCGGTCAGCCCCATGAGGTCTCTACTGGGGTGAGATCGATGTCGCCACACCTACGGGCAAGGAGGTAGACACCTGTCTACACCAGGGAAGTGCGGAATGGAGCCTCGCCATCATGAAGGGAGGTGGGCCCTCAACGCTTTAACCCGCGGAGTCTATGACTCTACAGTGTGTACCGTGTCTACAGCAGTCTAAACGGGGTGGGGCCGTACTCCACTACCCTGCACGAGTGCGTTGGACGCAAGTCCACGTGCGCAGCGATCCCTGACTGCATCCGGGCCCTTTACCCTGGAAGGGAGCCGGCTCTTTACCTCTCTATTCCCGGGTGTACGGCACCTCTTGCTTCACCTCACATAGCCAACCCTTACCGCGCGGCCGGCTGGGCGCGTGCTCAGCGCTAAGAGAGAGAGTCGTTCCTTACCTCCACTTCCGGCGGGGAGCTGAGAGGAGAGGCTGGAAAGACTACGCAGTTGGCCCAGAGGCTGCGCTCGCGCCGCCGGGTTCCGACTTCCGGTTCCCAGGCTCCCGCCTCCAACTCCGCCGCCGTGCGCTGCGCGAGGGGCGGAGCTTCGGATTGACAGCTCGCGCCCGCCCGTCCCTTCCCCGCGGCCGCGATGGCCCCGCCCTCTGGCTGCCCCGAAAGGAAAGGAAACAGGCGAAGGGGGAGGAGGGAAGGGGGAATGCGGAAGGGGACGGCGGGAGAGGCTAGCGGCGGCTGTACTGGTGTGGTCACCTAACCAACTCGGAAGCCCAGGTTTTCCCGGCGGCCCTCGGCCGAGGCCTAAAGACGCGTGTTCCCGAACCGTGAAGGCCAGGCGAGAACCAGGACCTCATCAGACGAGGGTGGAGAGCCGTGCCTTTGTCTACCGTGGAAGATGGCGACGGGCAGGGTGTGAGAAAATGGCCGCCTGAGTCACATGTCTTTCCGAATATTCCCCACCTGGAGCGACTTGGTTAGGTGTTTGCAGCAACCTTCCAGACTTGTAGGACCCGGACAAACCCATTGGCAGTCATTGCCAGCTCTCTCTGCAAAAGCTAAGATCCATGGTCAGGCCCAAGAGCCAAAATGGAAAAGCTTCTCCCTTCCGTTTGCCTTCTTCCTCTCCTTCCCCGGCTTCCCTCAGACCCGGGAGCCCTGTCCGCAGAATTAATTTATATCTCAAGTGGGGGCAGGTTAGAGTTTCTCCAGAAACTCTTTCTAGAGGAGCTCCTGACCTGGCTGGAGAATGAGGTCTCCCCCCTAAAAAACGTAAATATCAGTCTGAAAAAGTCTTCTGACCATTTAATTGCAGCCCCTCCTCTTCCTGAAACCTAAACTTTGGGGTGGGGCCAAGCCCCTTTACCTCGAGGATATGTTCCTCCGCCTCCACCTAGTCCTACACTGCCCCTAGCAGGGGTGGGGAACCTTTTTTCCGCCAAGGCCATTTGGATATTTATAACATAATCCAAGGGCCATACAAAATCATCAGCTTAACAATTATACTGCTATATTTGTTTAAACATTTAATTAACTCACCCCTAAGGTCTCGGCAGGGCCAGACCAAATGATTTCAAGGGCCTTACAGGACCGACAGACTGGACGTTCCCTACCCCTGCCCTACATCATGGAAAGATTCTAACCTCTCACCCTAGACACATGCAAAACTCCTTTGGACCCCAAACCAGCCCTGGTCACCTTCACCTTTACCCCAGCATTAGCAAATCCTTGCTGTTTCTTTAATACCTGACCCTTGTCACATCTAAGAACTTACCCAGCTGAGTTAGAAAC
Organism: Murina feae; assembly: GCA_004026665.1. Classification (NCBI taxonomy): domain Eukaryota; kingdom Metazoa; phylum Chordata; class Mammalia; order Chiroptera; family Vespertilionidae; genus Murina; species Murina feae. The sequence goes on from PVJC01037646.1 coordinate 9,586, forward strand.
CCAGGACACTTTGTCTCACATATCACTTACTACTGTTATTGTTTACTTGCATATATCTCAACAGACTATGGGCCATCTATCTTCGAACCCTCAACAAGACCGGTACAAGCAGGCTTGGGTAAATGTTAAATGGGTGAAATTTTAGGCCTGTACCACAAATCAATGGGGAAATGGACATTTTGGTAGATAGCATTGGGAAATTTGGCTCACCAATAAGGAGGAAAATAAAACTGGATACCTACTTACTTCCCCATAAGAGATAGGGAAATATTTTTGTAACCTAGAACAGATACAGGCTTTCTTTTATTATTATTTTAGAAGCAGAGAGAAAAAAAACATCGATTTGTTGTTCCACTTATTTACGTATTCATTGGTTGATTCTTGTATGTGTCCTGACCCGGGATGGAACCTGCAACCTTGGTGTATCTGGACAACACTAACCAAATGAGCTACCCGACCAGAGCCCAGGTATGGACTTTTTAAACAAAGTTTCAAATGAACTAACTATAAGGAAAAAAATTATTATGAAATATTTGATAGAAGTGAAAATTGGTTTTACTACTTTGGAAAACAATTAGGAAGTATCCATAATAGTTGAAGATGGCCCTGGGACCCAGCAATTCCACTATTATAGATGTGTATGTGTGGTTGTATATAAATGTATATCCATCCCCTGGACTTTTACATCCTAGAGAAATTCTTATACATATACCCAAGGAGGCATGTGCAAGGATATTCATCGCAGAGCTGTTTGTAATAGAGAAAATATATGAACAATCTAAAAGTTCAACAGGAGAATGAGAAAATAGTGGTTCAGCCTATAATGGAATACTATACAGCAATGAAAAGTGAACCACAGTTGCATGTATCAACCTAGATAAATTTCAAAAACACAATGCTGAAATAAAATACAAGTTGTCAAAGGATATATGAAGTATGAGACCATTTATTCATGTAGATTTTTAAATCTACAAAATAATGCACTGTTGTTTCCAGATTGCATAAAACTATAAACGGTGTTTTTAAAACAAGGGAAGTAAATACCAAATATGGAATGGTGATTACCTCTGGGGTAGAAAACAAAGGCACTATTTGTCTAATAGTTTATCTGGGTAGTAGGCAGATGGGTGTGTCTTACATTATTCTCTATACTTATTTGCATGCCTAAAAGATTTCATAATGTTTTTAGGAAGACTACAAGGTTCTACAACAAAATTAACTGTGGTTAAATCTAGATCATTGGTCCTCAAACTTTGGCCAGTAGCAGAATCACCGGGCTTGTGAAAATACTAATTGCTGGGCCCCAGGGCCAGAGTTGTATTTCCGTAAGTCTGGTGTAGGGCTCAGGAATTTGCATTTCTAATAAGTTCCCAAGTGATGATGATAATGGTGATGGTGATGGTGATGAAGCTGCTGCTGCTAGTCCAGGTGCTATATTTTAAGAACTACTGACAGAGAAAATGAGAATATCAGTGAATTTCGTTTTGGGTTTTTTTTTTTTTCGTTGTGCCTTTCTGTGTTTTCACATAGTCAATGAATATCTATTACTTTAGGGAGGTTTTTGCTACTTGTTTAATTCATTGTCACCTCTACTTTCCACTCTTATTTCCCTAGTGTATGCAACCATTCTAAAGTATATTATGCTTCTCTTTTGTGTATATGTGTTCTTGCAAAATAGGTATTGTTGTTTTATGTGCAAGTATTTCCCCCAAATTTTTATTTTTCAATTTTTCAAAATTCAGAATAGCTGAAAAAATAGTGCAATGAAAACCCCATTTACCCTTAATATTTTGCAAAATTTGCTCTACTTCTGTTGATATGTGTATGTATGCATTTCCTTTTTAATGAACCAATTGAAAGTTGCAGGCAGTATAACACTTCACCCCTAAATTCTTCAGCACACATCTATTAGAATAAGGACATTCTCCTTCATAAGCACAATACCATTACTACACCTAAGAAAATGCAACAATTCAATAATCCAATAAAAAATGCCCCATATTCAAAATTTCTAGTTGAACCCAAAATGTTTTTAGATGTGCTTTTATTTTTAATCCAGTGATCTAATCAAGGTTTATGCATTATTTGTGGTGGTTGTATTGCTTTAACCTTTTCAATCTAGAACAATACCCCTGTATTTTTTGTGTGTTTTATATTACACTGATTTTTTTCAAATATATCTTATTGATTTTTATAGAGAGGCAGGGAGAGTGACAAAGAGTTAGAAACATCGATGAGAGAGAAACATCTATCAGCTGCCCCCTGACCTCCCCCTACTGAGGATCAAGACTTCAACCAAGGTACATGCCCTTGACCAGAATCAAACCCAGGACCCTTCAGTCTGAGGGCTGATACTCTATCTACTGAACAACACTGGCTAAGGCTACACTGATATTTTTGACACGTTTCTTGTAAACTGTCCCCCATTCTGGATTTATGTGCTCTTTCCACATGATTAGATTCAGATCAAACATTTTCAGCAATAACAGTACATAGAGGCTATTGCTTACTTCATACTATATCACCTCAGGAGGCACATAAGATCAGGTTGTCCCACGCTGAAGGATGCTTTGTGTGTGTGCAATTGTATTTTATGTAAATGGTATCTCATTATGTTTCTCACTTTTTTCATTCAGCCATGTGTTTTCAAAGTCTGTCCACATTGCTATGTATACATCTAATCTATTGCTCCTGACTACCCATGCTAACCACAGTGTGCCTTCACCACATTTTCCCTGAATTTCCATAATGACTGACAGCAGGATTACTTCTAGCTCCAAATACCACAAGTAATACTGTGATGCAAAGTCTTGTTCGTGTCTCCTTAGTGGCCGATATGAAACTTTCCTGTGGCACATACACCCAGGAAGAGAATGATTGCATCTTAAAGTATGCACAACCCTAGCTGGTTAGGCCTGTGGACTAAAGGGCCCTTCCCTGGGTTGTGGGCTCCATCCCTAGCAGGGGCGTGCAGGAGGCAGGCGATCAATGATTCTCTCTCATCATTGATGTTTCTATCTCTCTCACCCTCTCCCTTCCTCTGTGAAATCAATAAAAATATGTTTTTAAAAAGTGTACACTTACTTAGTCTAAGAACACTAATACTGCTAGATGGTTCTCTGAGATGATTACACCAGTCCGGTTTTACCATCAGTGAACGAGAATTCCTGTATCTCTACATCCTCACCAGCACTTGATATCTTCCAGATTTCTTCTTTTTGCCAGTCTAACAGGTATAAAGTGATAGTTTGCATTTCTCTAATTACTAATGAATTTTTTAAAAATATATTTTATTGATTTTTTTTTTTTACAGAGAGGAAGGGAGAGAGATAGAGAATTAGAAACATTGATGAGAGAGAAACATCGATCAGCTGCCTCCTACACACTCCCCACTGGGTATGTGCTTGCAACCAAGGTACATGCCCTTGACTGGAATCGAACCTGGGACCCATGAGTCCATAGGCTGACACTCTATCCACTGAGCCAAACCGGCTAGGGGCATATAACTTGCTTTAACCAACAAAATAGTATCAAACTCTAAGCAGAGACTTGAAAAGCTCTTGGATATTCTGCTTCCTCTCTTGGACCCCTGCCACTGCTATGGGAACATACCCAAGCTAGCCTGCTGGAGGGATGGGAGACACATGTAGAAATGAGCCTGGTCCTCCTAGCCAAGGTGTCCTATAGCAGCCAACCTCCAGCCAGGCCACCAACTCATGAGCTAGCCACTTGGGATCAACAAAGCCTGATCCAGATTGTAGACCCTCCTAGGTGATCCATTGACTTGATAAGTTAAGTTACATAAATATTTGTTTTCTGTGTTTTGTTTTGTTTTTTTACATAGCATGTTGTGGCAATAGTACCCCATCATTGTTCTTCCTTTTCAGAAATATTCTGGCTGTGCTTACTTGTTATGTTTCCATTTGAACTTGAATTCAGCTTGTCTAGTTTTAGAAAAGAAAAAAGTGATATTTTTAATGAGCTTACCGTATTTTCCAGCATATAAGATGACTTTTTAACCCAGGAAAATCTTCTCAAAAGTCAGGGGTCATCTTAGACACCGGGGGTCGTCTTATAGGGCGGGTGCTGAAACTTCTGAGCCGGACTGGAAAATCTGCCACATATGGTGGGGGGAGCTCAAACACGGCCGCACTCCATTCATTTCAGTGGAGCTGGACAGAGACCGCAAGTGTATCCGGTCGGTTCTTTTTGTGCCGCATATGGTCTCTGTCTGGACTTTTTAACCCACGAAAATCTTCTCAAAAGTTGGGGGTCATCTTATATGCCCAGTTGTCTTATACGCCAGAAAATACAGTGTATTAAATTTATAAATTATTTTAACATCTTCATAATTTTGAGTCTTCCTATTTAAGAGTGTGAAATGGGCCCTAGCCGGTTTGGCTCACTGGATAGAGTGTCGGCCTGGGGACTGAAGGGTCCCAGGTTTGATTCCGGTCAGGGGCATGTACCTTGGTTGCGGGCACATCCCCAGTAGGGGGCAGGAGGCAGCTGATTGGTGTTTCTCTCTCATTGATGTTTCTAACTCTCTATCCCATTCCCTTCCTCTCTGTAAAAAATCAATAAAATACATTAAAAAAAAGAATGTGAAATGGCAGGCGCTATTTTGAGACTCAGCCCATTTGTTTTTCCAGATGACCTAATAAATTTATAATCCCTTTTAAAAAAAAGAATATGAAATGCCTTTCCATTTGTCCCTTCAGAATTTCATAAATGTTTTCTTATAAAGATTTTGGACATTTCTTGTTAAGTTTGTTTCTAGGTATTTGCTATAAACTGAATGTGTGCCCCAAAAATTTGTTATGTTGAAATCTAATTTCCAATATGATAGTAATTGGTGGGCCTTTTGTGAAGGCATTAGGTATTGAGGGTGAAGCCTTCAGGAATGGGATTAGTGCCCTTATAGAAGAGTTCCCAGAGAGCTCTCTAGCCCTTTCCACCATGTGAGAACACACCTAGAAGAAGGCAGTCTGTGAACCAGGAAACAGGTTCTCAACAGACAGTGGATCTGCCAATCTCTTGATCTTGGACTTCCTAGCTCCTAGAACTGTGAGAAATAAATTTCTGTTGTTTATAAGCCACCCAGTCTATGGTATTCTGTTACAGCAGCCCCAGGAGATGAAGATAGCATTTTCTCTTTTTTGTGGCTCTAATAAATGGAGCCTTCTCTTCCATGATTCTTATATACTAGAGGCCCAGTGCACAAAAAATTGTGCACTCGGGGGACTGGGGAGGGGCCCTAAGCCTAGCCTATGTCCTCTTGCAATCTGGGACCCCTCAGGGGATGTCCACCTGCTGGCTTAGGCCCCCTCCCGGGAGGATGGGGCCTAAACTGGCAGTCAAATATCACTCTGGTAGCCCAGGAGCCCTCGGGGGATGTCCACTTGTCAGCGGGGCAGGCCTAAGCTGCAGTTGGACATCCTTAGTGCTGCTGAGGAGGTGGGAGAGGCTCCCACCACCACCACTGTCCTGGAAGCCATCAGCCTGGCTTGTGGCTGAGCAGAGCTCCACCTGTGGGAGCGCACTAACCACCAGGGGGCAGCTCCTGCATTGAGCGTCTGCCCCTTGGTAGTCAGTGTGTGTCATAGTGACCAGTCATTCCCAGTCATTCTGCTGTTAGGGTCAATTTGCATATTACCCTTTTATTATATAGGATTAACTAGAGGCCTGGTACATAAAATCGTGAACTCGGGGGTGGGGGTCCCCTCAGCCCGGCCTGCACCCTCTCACAGTCCAGGAGCCCTTGGGGAATGTCCAACTGCCTGCTTAGTACTGCTGCGGAGGCAGGAGAGGCTCCTGCCACCACCGCTGCACTTGTTAGCAGTAAGCCTGGCTTCTGGCTAAGCAGTGCTAGGAGTGCACTGACCACCAGGGGGCAGATCCTGCATTGAGTGTCTGCCCCCTCGTGGTCAGTGTGACCAGTCGTTCCACCATTTGGTCGATTTGCATATTATCCTTTTATTATATAGGATTTTATATCCTGCTGCCTCACTGAGTTATCTTGTTTATAGTAATTTTTCAATTGGCTTGCTTGGGTTTTCTAGCTATACAATCTTATCTACAAATAATGATAGCCCTAGCCAGTTTGGTTCAGTGGACAGATCATTGGCCCGAAGACTGAAGGGTCCCAGGTTTGATTCTGGTCAAGGGCATATACCTTGGCAGGCTCGATCCTCAGGCCTGGTCAAGAGATGTGCAGGAGGCAATCAAATCAATGTGTTTCTCTCTGTGTCTGACTCTCTCCCTCCCTTCCATTCTCTCTAAAAAATAAAATAAAAAATGATAGCTTTACCCTCTCCATTACAGTTGTATACTTTTTATTTCTTTGTCCTTTCTAATGACAATGCTTGCTACCCCCAATATGAATGTTAAATTGTAGTGGAGAAGAGATATATCCTTACCTGGTATCTGTTTTAGCATCTAGTGTTTCCTGGTTAAGTTAAATGCTGGATAACTGGATTTGAAGACATGTAAAAACATGCACACACACGCATAATTATATCAAGGGACAAACTATATATTTTTCTTTTGCACTTTAAAAATAACAGGTGTTGAATTTTGTCAAATTATTTTTTTGCATCTCTGAAAATGATTTTTTAGATTTAATGATATGTTAGATTTTATTAATAGACTAGAGGCCCGGTGCACAAATTTGTGCACTGGAGGGGTCCCCCGGCCTGGCCAGCCATCGAGGATGATCAGGTCCAGCTGGCCAGGGGGAGGGACCAGAAGAGATTGGCTGTGGGAGTGCACTGACCACCAGGAGACAGCTCCTGCATTTAGCATCTGCCCCATGGTGTTCAGTGCACATCATAGCGTTTGGTCATTCGGTCAACTAGTTGTAACAGTTGCTTAGGCATATATATATATATATATATATATATATATATATACACACACACACACACACATATATGGAGAGAGAGAGGCTAGAGGCCTGGTGCACAGATTCATGCACTGGTGTGGGGCATGGCCTATGGGGATTGGCCTGCTATGGGAGCGTCGCTCATCCCTGTCAGCCAAGTGGCTGTGGCCCCACCCTCTGAGCAGTTGCTTCAGCTATGGGAGAGCCGCTCATCCTGGTCAGCCAAGTGGCACTCCCACTGTGGGAGCACACTGACCACCAAGGGAGGAGGCAGATCCTGCATCGAGTGTCTGCCCCCTGGTGGTCATTGCGTATCATAGTGACTGGTTGTTCTGCCATTTGGTCACTGGGTATGTGTGTGTGTGTGTGTGTGTGTGTGCATGCTCATTCCTAATATTGAATGATTCTTTTAAGGAGATTTTATTTTTTATGAATATTTTTATTACGGTTGACATTCAATATTATTTTATACTAGGGGCCCGGTGCACAAAAATTTGTGCACTCGGGGTGGAGGGAGTCCCTCAGCCCGGCCTGTGCCCTCTCACAGTCTGGGACCCCTCAGTGGATGTCCTATGATGGCTCCAGTCTGCCAGGCACCTTCTCTGTGTGTGTGTGTGTGTGTGTGTGTGTGTGTGTGTGT